>JAFJYH010000134.1:0-117993 GCA_017365405.1 Cadophora malorum | reverse complement strand
CCCTCCCGCCCAACGATTCCAAATCGGAATCGTCCGTCCAACAAGCTGATACCCACCAGGCGAATCCATCCCATAAACACACAAATACTGCCCTCCAATCCCCACCGTTCCTTCTGGCGTGAAACTCCTCGGCGGCGAGTACTTGGTCCCGAAAAGTCTATGTCGAGGATCTAGGGGCACGGCGCACGGCGCTCCGAAGAATACGTCGCCTAGGCCGAGCACGAGGAAGGTGGCTGAGAGGATGGTGGTGGGGATGTCGGTGCGAGATGGGAGGCCGTTGATTTTTTGCAGGAAGTCGATGTTGTTGGGGAGGTAGGGCGCGGTGGGGCGGATGGTGCGTGAGTAGCGTGTTACGGCTGCGAGGGTGGATGTGTGTTCGAAGACGATGGGGAGGTGGAGAGTGCGGCTTGGTACGCTTTTAGGGAGGTTTGCGCCGATGGAAAGGTCAAGGGCTGTGAGGAGAGAGATGATCTTGGCTTGGGAAACTGAAGGTGTGTATGAGACGTGGAGGGAGCGGACGCCTGGGCTGAGTTCGAGGATCGAGGGGGAGGGTGTGAGGGAAAGTTGTTTGATGAGAGTGTGAATATGGAAACTTGTTCGGAGGTCGAATGTGTCGGAGCCGAATTCGAGGAGCAGTGCGGAGTCGCCTGCTTGCCGGCAGATGATCTTGCGGTTAAAGTTCTCGATGCGGCCGACAACTGGGTCGACGATTGTTGGGTTGAGAGTGGAAGTTGGCAGGTCGGTGAGTGTGGAGATCGACTGCTGGAGCTCTTCCCCAAGGGTTATGGCTTGTGCCGATGTGATGGGGCAGAGCATCACTTCGTCGCCTGGTGTCATCTGGCCGATCTTCCACATCTCCGATGTGATGACAGTGGCGAAGACAATGAACCCTCCGAGACTTGGTCCATCGC
Organism: Cadophora malorum; assembly: GCA_017365405.1. Classification (NCBI taxonomy): domain Eukaryota; kingdom Fungi; phylum Ascomycota; class Leotiomycetes; order Helotiales; family Ploettnerulaceae; genus Cadophora; species Cadophora malorum. The sequence goes on along the minus strand of JAFJYH010000134.1, from coordinate 117,082 downwards.
AGGTGAGGATCACGGCTTCATCGCCAGTGAAACTGATAGATCCAATAGAATACGGGCTATCGTGGATGTTTGAAGGATGCAGTCCAGCTTCTCCGCCGTCTTTTCGAGCCCATGTTGGCTTTGGTCCAACGAGTTTTACTCCAATCCTATTACTGTTGTAATGCACTTTCCATGGCTCGGAGAAGAGGGATTCGAAGTCCTCTCTGGCGAAGAAATCTGGATATGCGTGCGGACCGGCCATGACTCTGAGAGTCCATGGTCTGCTCCGCATTGGCAGCAAGAGTGGCTTGTCGGGTCGAATTGCGTCAACTTGATCTTGGATCTTGTTGATAGGTAGAATGTCATCCTTGCGCAATTCACGTCCACTGAGGCCGCCCAAATGTCCAAGTGCGAAGGTGGCACGGCTGCCGAAAACCTGAGGTGCTTGAATTCCACCTTTCACGGCAAGGTATATCCTAAGTCCCGATGTAGGTGCCGCGAGAGAAAGAGTTTGGTCTGGCTTAATGTGAATAGCTGTTGATAAGGGAATTGATACTCCATCGAGCTTGTGCTCAGCGGGTGGTCCAACAATGGCAATCGTCGTATTGCACAAGAAACGAAGAGTTGGCCCAGCAGATGTACATTCCAATCCAGCATCCTGAAGGCCATTCCCTAGTATCTTGTTCGCAATCCGGAATGAATAGTTGTCCATCGGTCCTGAGGGAGGGATGCCAACCCTCCAATAGCCAATTCTGCCGGGAAAGTCCTGAATCGTCGTGAGTGATCCAGGATCGAGGACTTGAATTGCAGCTGGGTGGAATTCGAAGGTGTCCAGAGTCGTAGTTGAGTACGCCGCGTCAACGAACATTTCGCTCTTCACGATATGTCGAAGGTACTCGACATTAGTGTCCACTCCCCAGATCTGAGTAGCTTCAAGCGCTGCAGCTAATTTTCTGACCGCCTCTGGGCGATCCGATCCAGTGACGATAACCTTAGCAAGAAGAGGATCAAACGATGGGGATATTTTCGTGCCAGCCTTGATCCACGTATCAATCCTCGCGTCCGCAGGAAACGATACGTCTGAGATTTGGCCTGTTGACGGCTTGAAATCTCTCAAGGGATTTTCGGCATAGATGCGCACTTCAAGAGCATGACCGGACAAAGCCAGCGCTTTCTCAGGCGCCGTCGAAAACAACCTAGAAGGAGTCTTAGATGCCACATTAATCATTTCCTCCACCAGATCGTGGCCCGAGACTGCTTCCGTAACGGGATGTTCAACTTGCAAGCGGGTGTTGACCTCCAAGAAGAAGTATCGCTGTGTTTTCGAGTCATAGATAAACTCGACGGTCCCGACATTTCTGTACTTGAGATTCCTTGCTAGATTTACTGCAGCTTCGCACATTTGTTCATATACGTCTGTTGGAATGTTCAACGGGGGCGACTCCTCAATGACCTTCTGGTGTCTTCTCTGAAGCGAGCAGTCTCGCGCGCCAATGTGTCGCACGTTTCCTTCTCCATCACCGATGATCTGCACTTCGATATGCCTGGCATTCTCGACAAAGTACTCAAGGAAAATCCCGTCATCGTTGAAATATTTTTGGCCTTGTTGCTGTACGGACGCGAAGAGGGACTTGACATCCTCCTCAGACCGACACTTCTCGAGTCCGATGCCACCGCCGCCTGCTGTGCTTTTCATCATAAGCGGGTACCCAATCCTCTCTCCTTCGGCAATCGCCTCGTCGACACTTTTGAGAATCTTGCTCCCAGGAAGCAATGGCACTTTTGACTCTTCTGCAAGTGCTCTAGCCAGGTGCTTGAGGCCGAGTGTTCGCATCTGATTCGGTGTAGGGCCGACCCAGATCATGCCCGACTCCTCGCATGCTTCTGCAAAATCTGCATTCTCAGACAGAAAGCCGTAACCAGGTATAATGGCATCTGCTCCTACCGATTTGGCGGCATCGATGATCTGACTTGGGGAGAGGTATGTCTCAGCGACGGTATCGCCATTGAGGAAGATGAAAGTATCTGCGTCAGTTACATGTTGGCTATTCCTATCTTCCTTTGAGTAAACTGCGATAGCATGTATCCCAAGTTTCTTCAAGGTGGCGATTATTCGCACCGCAATCTCACCACGATTCGCAACTAGGACCTTGGTAATTGGACTTATGGCTAAGGTTGACGTACTAGAGGCAGGGGAGGACTGTTTCTTCGATTCAGGGTTCTCATTGTTAAGGAAATTCCCCCATCCTCCAAAATGTGAAATGTCACGAGTCACCGCAGTAGGGTTGTCGTTATTAAACGCGAAACCATGGACCCAAGTTGAGTCTGCCAATTCAACTTCACCGATGAATAGCGGTGCAGGTATTGACCGAGAGAATTTCGATACTTGCATCGTAGGTATATTCCAGACTTCCAGCTCAATTGAGCAACCTTGATTGCTCTCGGATGACACTCTGACAAGGCCTGGCTTTCGAATGGCTGCACCAGGTGGAGACGCAAGCTCAAAAAGACGGTACGATCTTGAAGTCGTTGTCTTGGACAACAAACTTGCTTCGATGCTTGTCAATTGATGATTCAATGGCAGCCCAGTCAGATGGGCACCAACGACAGCCAGTGGCGTAAGGAGTTTCTGCTTGGGGGTTTCTTCTGGTGTCAGAAATTCGAATCTAGTATTGCCCAGAGGTCGGTATTTTCCGGAAAGAAAGCTGCGACTTAAATCTAGAAGTTTCTCTTCTTCCCATTGTGTCGATATCAGGGTCAAGCCGAACGGCAAGCCATCCGAGCGGAATCCAGCAGGGAATGACAGCGCAGACCAGTCCATGAAATTGACAAAATTGGTGTACGTCCCCAGACGTGAATTTTCCACGACTGGCTCATTGGCAAGATCTTGTATCGTCGGGAAAATAGGTGTAGTGGGCACCAATATGGCATCGAAACCTTTGAAGGCAGTTTCAATTTCTCTCGACAAGTCCCGGCGAAGGTATTCTGCCTCAAAGACATCCACCGAGGAAAAGCCCTCTGCCTTCTGAATGATACCCCTGACCACAGGATCCATCTGTATGTTGGGCTTTTTGATGAAATCTTTGATGGCTGCGAAACGCTCTGCCACCCAGGGACCTTCGTATAGAAGACTCGCGAGCTTGAAAAGCGAAGCAAAGTCTATTGAGATGAGCTCCCAACCTAGTGCAGAGCATTTCTTAAGCGCCATATCGTAAGCCACTTGCTGTTCGGTCTTCCCGAACCATGGTGGACTATCGCAGATAGCCATCCGGGGTTTATCGATAATGGTGTATGCTGGGTGGATTGCAGGTACTGGTCTTGAGAAAGCGTCCTTCTCGTCGTACACACTCGCAATCTGCAAGACAAGCTGTGCATCTTCGGTTGTCAGAGCTAGTATCGACACACAGTCAAGACTTCTGCAAGCCGGAACCACACCCCTTGCACTCAAAAGACCTCTTGTTGGTTTCAAACCAACGATATTGTTTAGGCCCGCTGGAACTCGACCAGAACCTGCGGTATCAGTCCCAAGAGCGAATGGTACAAGACCACGGGCCACCACGGAAGCAGACCCTGAGCTTGAACCACCAGATATATAACTTGTGTCGAAGGTGTTCGGTACTATTCCGTATGGAGAACGAGTTCCAACTAGTCCAGTAGCAAACTGATCCAAATTGGTCTTCCCAATGACAATTGCCCCGGCTTTCCTCAGCTCGGCAATAACTCCCGCATCCTCGACCGCACTGTATGCGAAATCTGGACAAGCAGCTGTTGTGACAAAGCCCTCCACATCGATATTGTCTTTGGCTGCGAATGGAACTCCGTACAGAGGCAGCAATTGTCCTTGGGCTTCGAGTTCAAGTAGTTGTTTCCATTGAGCACGCAGCTGATCTGGACTAGCGAGTGAGATCCAAGCTACATCCGATGTGGTGAGGGTTTGCTGAAGTTGAAGCAAGCGTTCCAGTCCGTCGCCTCGAGCTTGATGCACAACCCAGTCACTGATTGTGAGGGGCCGAGTTCTGTGAGTAAATAGTTCTGCACACCGTAAGTCAGCAAAGCATCCAGCAGCAATGCCAATGTGATGCTCACCTGACATATTTCCATCACGTGGAGTCCATACAGTTGAAAGCCCAAAGGTTTGTGGCGTTCTGCTGGCTTTTCATAGAGACAATCAAACCTCAGAGCCAACTCGCGGAAAATCCGCAGCCGTGAGCTCAGGTCTTGGAAGACCGTGTCGCAATCCCAATCTGGCAGTTTTGACTCCACTTTGCGCAAGTTCAAGAAACTATGGACATACAGCAAAACGAGATAAGACAAGAAGTTTGGGAGTCAATATGCTTGACATGAAAAGTGCAAGCCGTCGGCGCCAAATGTCAGCCATTCTCAGTCTCGTTTACCAGTGTGTGGGTTGTCCTCGTCTCGGGTTCCAGGGCAGGGCAGAAATTTTAGGATCGATCCGCTGGTCCTAACGAATCAAAAGTGCTGGAAAGGCTAGACGATATGCAAAAACAAACAAAAAGGCTGATATCTAGGCCCTGTATCAGATGTTGTGGATGTTGAATTGTTGCCCTGCAGCTGAATGCTGTCTCGCTGTGAAGAATGGGCGAAGGCGAGCGTCGGCACACCTGAGCACATTGGCCGAAGGCGCCCGGAGGCGCTATCTCAAAATCACCCCGCATAATTCGCGCCCTTCCACAGCTGCAGAGTGACTTCAACTCCTTCATAATTACTGTGCCTCTCCCCCAATATCAAACAAAAGTGCAGAGATTTCACTTTCTCCGTGTGGGGATAGCTTCATAGCCTCATCCCGCAACCCGGGGAGGCTTGTGTGAGCTTATCTGATGAGCTTGAGACGCAATTATGAAAAACTCTTCAAAGATAAGGATGCTTGCCTCTCATTGGATCTCGATAGATCTTCAAGGTGCAAATTGCGAAGTAACTTTGGCATTCCGCTAAGACCATCATGATATCTTGTTGCTTCTGTTGTCTTGGACTGACGGGATGATGAGAGAAAATTTTCATGATGCATCGAGAGGGAGTGGAGATGTAGGTGAGTACAGTGTCAGAAAGATGAGTATATATCTCTTCAAGTCCACCCAGGTTGGGAAAAGGTCAACAAGCAACACTGCCACCTTCTCCGTGCTTCGACAAACCACTCGACGTTTCCATTTGCATAATTAAAGTTCTTCACTATCACAGCTCGACATCTTGCTCATTCCTGGAAGTTGTTCAAAATGGACGCCGTCGCCGGGACACCACCTCTTGGTCAGAGCTATGGCTATGGTATTGTCCTTGGGTTGGGATTTGCATTCGCGTTTGGTGAGTCTCAATCTCCTACACTGGGAGCACGACTCAACCGAGACGAGGCTGACCTTTTTAATAGGAATGATCTTGACAACATGGATTCTTAAGAGATACAATTATGAGCTTCAAACCTCTGAGATGTTCTCAACAGCCGGTCGTACAGTAAAATCAGGACTTGTGGCCTCGGCAGTAGTTTCATCCTGGACTTGGGCAGCGACTTTGCTTCAAAGTTCGGGAGTCGCTTACAACTATGGGGTTTCTGGACCGTTCTGGTACGCCAGTGGAGCTACCGTTCAGATTCTTCTGTTCGCGACAGTTGCCATCGAGCTGAAAAAGAAGGCTCCAAATGCCCATACCTTCCTTGAAGTTATTCGTGCAAGATAGTAAGAAAACCCCCTTCGTGAACGTCACGTGCGATTGTGCTAACCGAATCCTAGCGGTGTTGTTGCTCATCTGGTCTTTATGACCTTTGGATTAATGACTAATATTCTCGTTACTGCCATGCTCTTGACCGGTGGAAGCGCAGTTGTCACTTCTCTCACTGGAATGCCTACCCCAGCTGCATGCTTCTTATTGCCTGTTGGCGTCGTGCTTTACACCATGTTTGGCGGGATCAAGGCCACTTTCCTGACGGACTACGTTCACACTGTTATGATTTTGATCATCATTTTCATTTTCGCATTTACCGCCTATGCGACATCCAACATCCTCGGGTCCCCAGGAGCTGTGTACGATTTGCTCGTTCAAGCTGCGAAGGACCACCCAGTTGAAGGCAACTCCGAGGGCAGCTACCTGACCATGCAATCCAAGGAGGGTGCCATCTTCTTTGTGATCAACATTGTTGGAAACTTCGGAACGGTGTTCATGGACAATGGTTACTACAACAAGGCTATTGCAGCCCACCCTGTATCTGCTTTGCCTGGATATGTAAGAAGTTTCCCAGCCCAATTTCGGAAAACCGGACTAATAAGGTCACAGATCATGGGCGGACTTTCGTGGTTTGCCATTCCTTGGCTCTGTGCTACAACAATGGGCCTTGCCTGCCTCGCCCTCGAGACCCATCCGTCGTTCCCTACTTATCCTCTCAGAATGTCCCACGAAGACGTTAGCGCCGGTCTCGTGCTCCCTAATGCAGCCGTAGCACTTCTCGGTAAAGGCGGAGCAGTAGCAACTCTTCTCCTGGTATTCATGGCCGTCACCTCCGCCATGTCCGCAGAATTGATCGCTGTTTCCGGTATCTGGACGTACGACATTTACCAAACATATATCAACCCCAAGGCTAGCGGCAAGAACCTCATTTTCATGTCCCACTCTTGTGTCATCTTCTTCGGCTTCTTCATGGCAGCCTTCTCGACTGGACTCTACTACGCCGGCATATCGATGGGCTACCTATATCTGATGATGGGTGTCATTGTCTCAGCTGCCGTTCTCCCAGCTGTCCTCACCCTCCTGTGGTCTCGCCAAAATCTCGCCGCAGCAGCTGGAGCCCCCGTCCTTGGACTCATTTGTGCAGTCATCGCATGGCTCGTCACGGCATCCAAGGAAGGTGGATCTCTGTCAGTTGAGAGCACCGGCGCCAACAACCCCATGCTGGCAGGAAACGTTGTGGCGCTTTTGAGCCCCTTGATTTTCGTTCCAATTTTGACTTTCGCCTTCGGACCAGCCAATTACGACTGGCAGAGCATGAAAGCCATCCGCAAGGGAGACGATAGTGATATCGCTGATGCCGCGAACGTCGACATCGAGCGCGTCCCAGGTGCAGCAATTGTTGATTCGGCAGCCGAAGAGAAGGAGCACAAGAACTTGATGCGGGCGTCAAAGATTGCGAGCTGGACCACTGTTACCATGACTTTAGTATTGCTTGTCCTCTGGCCCATGCCACTCTATGGTACCGGATATGTCTTCAGCAAGAAGTTCTTCACTGGATGGGTGGTTGTTGGTATCATGTGGCTTGGATTCAGCAGCTGCTGCGTTGGTATCTTCCCGCTCTGGGAGGGAAGAACTAGCATGGCTCGGACTGCGAAGGCGATCTGGAGAGACATTAATGGGAAGGGTATTGAGAGATGCGGTGTGGTCACTGAGGCTACGGGCGAGGTCGATAGCCCGGCTACAGAGAGCGTTCAGGGTGACGAGAAGGTCGCAAGAGAGAAGGTTGGAACTATATGAGTTCTCGGGTGATGCACAGGTATTGGGAGATATTTTTGGGAAAAGCATTACGTTGAAAGTATCGATCAAAAGTGGGGACTTTCCTTGAGTCCTTCTGATACAGCAGGAATTACGTACTGTGGCTTATGAGGGGTTTCCTTTGCAACTGGGCAACAAATGTGGAACGTCAGAAGGATCGAATCGTCTATTTCAATTAAAATGTCTTTAGGGCTCTGCAGCACGCTGTATCATCCATTTATCGGTGAGCGCGCTCGCGGTCCTGGGATTCTCTTTATAAGGGTCTGGAAGTCATACGCCTTATACATACCTTTTCGTCATTGATTTCTCATGTTGTTTCTTCTCTGGGAACTTGTCATTGACCACTTGTTCCATGTTTTGTTTTATCAACAAGACTTATCGATTGGAAGGATAAACCTGATCCTTCAGATACCTTGAGGAAAGATATTTTCGCCGAAGCAGATAGGGGAAGTCGAGCTAAAGACTACCGGTCTCGCTTCTACGCGATCTTATTTGATCATATTCATCCATTAGCTTACTGCAAAGTGAATTAAAAGAGTGGGATGATGCTCTGTGGTTTTCAAGACATGCCGGTAATGAACCCGGCTTTTGAGATTGAGGGGGGTTTCGCCTCTCTTGGCTGCGAGCAGCTTGCCGATTGTGATTGTGGTGGACGCATCCGCTGAGGCCACCATCGCTGCTATTCCTACGGAAACCTGGGGTAACGATGAGGAACTCTCCTTCTAGCAATAGTAGAAATCTTTAAAGATAAATTCCCTGAAAACACTTTTCGAGCTTTCGGGCCATAGCATATCGCTTCACAATACTTTGTTTCAAAATCTCTGTTCCACTTAATCGAAATGAAACTTTCGCTGTGAATCGTTGCTCCTTTCCAGAAGCAACAAAATTAGGTCCAGTTCATTTACCGTTACTTCAGTACCCTAAGCGAGATCTCTGGTATGAGCCTGCCCTGCCATCAACTATTCAAGCTCTAATTGACTATGACCTAATCAAGCGTTTCTCGCGTCTCGTCAAATTTTTGAAGTAACATCAAACCAATCTCTTGGTATGAGATAAGTTTTCAAAAATGGATCGTATAATTCATCGTTACTTCCTTGTATTACTGCTTGCTACCTGCCTGTGCCGCGGACCTTAAGAATCTGATCGCTCCCACCTGGATCCATTCGGATGAAATATCGGCATTCTGTACACTCCACAATTCCTTGGAAACGCGGGGAAATGAGAAAGCGTCCTTTTCTAGCAACATCAATATTTGCCCAGTCGTCAAATCTTCAATACGAGGCTGTGTGATTCCATACTCAATTGATAAACAGCCTTGGGTAGCGCAATGCACCCCGCATTGGTTGGCCATGTACTCGGAGTATAAGAGCATGGCCTACTGTCTTCCTCAGAATCCGTTGCTTCAATCCCGTCCAGTCCAATACACCGACGCAATGAACACAACAGTAGGTATGTAGCGATCTGCATATGCCCTTCTTTTCCCTCCATCTATTGTGATCTTGGCGAGAGCCATAACAAGCGCTGACAAGCCTTCAGGTTGCTCATCGGCTGCCATACCTTACCCTTCTCTATATGGCGCTCAATTTGTGAATCTGACCGCTGTGCCTGTCATCAATTACACTGTCCCTTCTACGCAAGAGAGCCTATCGTATCCCAATAACATTACTGGCCTCAACTTCTGCAACGTCTCCATCTCCTACACTCATCCCGGCCAAAACGACCTCATCAATGTCCGAATTTGGCTTCCGTCAAATGACTGGAATGGTCGCTTTATGGGCGTCGGAGGAGGGGGATATTCCACAGGACCAACTTCTGACAGCCCGTTAGCGAATGGGCTATCATTGGGCTACTCTGTTGCAACTACTGATGGTGGACACGAATTGGTTTCCCCCACGGCAGCAACTTGGGCATTAAACTCGCCTGGCAATGTCAATACATACCTTCTTCAGGATTTTGCTTCTGTTGCTCTCAAGGATATGGCGGTCATCGGGAAAGCTGCTACCGAGAGCTTTTACCAGAAAGCTCCTGCCTATTCTTACTGGAATGGTTGCTCTACTGGTGGTCGCCAAGGTCTTATGATGGCTCAAAGGTATCCAGACGAATACGATGGAATTCTGGCTGGAGCACCCGCTATAAACTGGGCTAGCTTCATCGTTGCAGAGTATTGGCCGCAATTGATCATGAACCTAATGAAATCGTACCCATCTGCATGCGAACTGAACGCTATTACCGCAGCAGCTGTCGCAGCGTGTGATGCGCTCGATGGCGTGGCCGATGGAATTATCTCTCGACCAGATCTCTGCTACTTCGAGCCTGGGAGTCTCACTGGACAATCATTTGACTGCGAAGGCGTCTTATCTACGTTCTCGAACGCAGGAACTACACTGGCTCAAGCTGCTTGGACAGGAGCGCGATCAACCAATAACTCTTTCCTCTGGTACGGTCTCTCATATGGCGCAAATTTGACGACTGGACTTGCTGTCACCACCTGCACAAATGGAACATGTACCGGGAGACCTTTTTCCATCAGTTCTGATTGGATCTCATTATTCGTTCAGAAGAACGCATCGTTCGATCCCACAACATTGACTCGAAGCACATACAACGATGTCTTCCATGCCTCCAAACAACAATTCACATCTATCATCGACACTGCTGATCCCGATCTATCATCCTTTCGTGACGCGGGAGGGAAGGTCATCACATGGCATGGGCTGAGTGACAATGTCATCTTTCCCGAAGGCACGGCTGACTACTTCAAACGCGTCAAGGCGATGGATCCGGACGTTGAGTCGTATTACCGACACTTTCGGGCACCAGGAGTTGAACATTGTCGTTCGGGATTGGGACCTTATCCCAAGACTGCATTCGAGTCTTTGGTTCAGTGGGTAGAGAAGGGCATTGCACCTGAGGTACTAGCTGGCGAGAGTCTGCCATTGAATGGTTCTGTCATACAACGGAATTTGTGTATGTATCCGCAGGATCTGTTTTATACTGGCGGGGATCCCAATGTGGCTTCCTCGTTCCGGTGTCTAAGTTCGAAAGCCGGGACGACGGCCCCTGGCTCGGCTTGAGTAGTAGTGCTTAACCATACTGGGTATCCGTTGGACATGTCCTTCGCTCTCGAGTTGAGATGACTTTGTAAACATTGTATAGGCGCGTCTCGCTTAATTTAAAGTTAGCAAAGTCGCGATTAGGACAGACGTCTTGACCCAAGTCATACCATCATCTATCTAAGAATGGGCGAGAAGACATTCTGGTCATTGGTGAATTGAATTGGTATGCCGTTGGGGGGTTTTCCGGAAAACGGATTGTGCATACCTGGTTCATATTTGCCGGCTGATTTGATTGATCACCGGGATTGGAGGAGCGGGGGATCAGCACATGCCGCGACACCTCCATTTCTTTATCAACTTTTCTCTTTCGCGGTTGCTCTCTGCTCATAGAATATACTCTATTGTGACCATGTCATTTCCACGGCCAATAACGATTGCAATAATTGGTGCTGGTATTGGTGGCATCACCCTCGCCATTGCCATCTCAAAAAATAATCCAGATCTGCAACTCACATTATTTGAATCTCGGGCAGAGTTCTCAGAAATTGGTGCAGGCGTAGGTTGGTCTCACACATCTTGGACTTTCAGAGCTCCAGACCTCACCCCACACAGGTTTTGGACCCAATGCGACACAGGCAATGCGGCTCATCTCCCCGGAAGTCGAAGCCGTCCACGATAAAGTCAAAACGCCAAACTTATGGCCTGAGAAAGATCATATCTGGTACGACCTTCGCTATGGTACTGGACCTCGAGCTGGCGAGATGATAGGTGAAATTGAAGCCAAAGGTGGATTTAGGCACTGTGGGGCTTCGAGGGCGCATTTTCTGGATGGGCTGGTGGGGCTGATTCCACCGGGCATGAAAGTTCACTTTGGCAAGAAGGTCGTTGACGTCGTCGCCAGTCAAGATGGGAAAATGCAAGTTCAGTTTGACGATGGAGAAGTATTCACTGCAGATGCAGTCGTAGGCTGCGATGGCGTTCGATCAGCTTGCCGAAGAATTCTGCTTGGTCCAGATAACAAAAGCGCGAATGCAGTTTACAGCGGAAAGTATGCGTACAGGAAAGTAATCGACATGAAAGATGTAGTGAAAGCTGTCGGCACGGAAGTAGAAAATCGAACGATCTATTCGGGCAGAGGTGGACATTTACTAATGTTTCCAATAAGAGCTGGCAAAGCTTTGAACATAGTGGTGTTCAGAGATTCAGATGGAGTTCCTTGGACACAGCATCAATGGGTCATTCCTAGTTCTCGAGAGGAACTGCTGAGAGATTTTGAGGGATGGGGAGAAAAGCCGTTGAAATTATTAGAAGTAGATATCCCTTTTGATTTCACGCCGTTCCAGATGTCTCAATACCTACTGATCGTTCTGCAGCTGATGGAAAGTCCGGATAAGTGGGCTTTATTTGACCACCTACCTGCTCCAACATATTCGAAAGGTAACTTCTGTCTGCTCGGAGATGCAGCTCATGCCACGACGCCTCACTCTGGAGCGGGTGCAGGATTAGCAATCGAAGATGCCCATCTTCTTTCGGGGCTCCTGACATCGGAAAATATCAAGTCAGCTGATGACATCAAGTTTGCGTTCAGAGCGTATGATGAAGTGAGGAGGCCTAGATCTCAGGAGCTGGTTATGCGTTCACGCAGACAAGGAATGATGTTAGATTTACAAAAACCGGATGGAGGGCTGGTCACTGGAGAAGAACTTAAAAGAAGCATGGAAGAGAATCAAGATTGGGTATGGGAAGTTGACCTAGGTCAAATGTTGCAGCAAGGCAAAGAGCTTTTCAGGAAATTTTCTGAAGCCTAGGCAAAGCCGCGAGTGAGCGAAAACTCTAGTCAATACGGGCAGCTTTATACCTCCATTTGAACATTGTGGGTTTTTTAAAAAAAAAAAAATTGAGATAGTAGAGTTAAAACAAAAGGCAAAAACTATCAAGTTGAGGCCGTCGTGGCCACTGTAAAACAGTCATAGAAGAAGGGGAAAGACTCTCTTACTTTTTTTCTTTTTTGATACTTTGGTTTTGGGTGAATTCTTGCAGAAGTCTGAGCAGTTCCTAGAGAGTTGACGACGACTCTTGAGGCACTCACGATTTCCGCTCTGCACAGTTAAGACAGCGCCCTGGGCAAACGCCCTACTGCAAATTTCCTGAACATGGACACCCGAGCCCTGGGGCGCAAGATGGATATCCTGCTGGGGAAATCTTGGCGTGTGGATACTGGTACGTCTGTATCATTTCTGACGCATTGCAACGATGGGTTCGGAAGGGTCCTAGATACGTTAATAACCGTTAATGCTGATTGAGCAGTGCACCGTTTGAGTCTCGAAAATCCGCCAGATAGCTGCATGTTGACATAAATTTGCTCATTTGAGTACTGATAGCCCTTCCATGCCCAAAAAATCAACCTCATCTTCAGAGCACGAGGTGGTTTCAGGTCAATAGCCTTTACCTACCTAGAAGTGACCCCCCAACACTTGTGTCAACGGAGGATGGAGTGCGTGAGTGCATTTTTACTGACCTCGAATTTCTTTGAGTTATAGTGGGACCATTCTCGTAGCCTTCAGATTACAATGGCTTGCGTCCCCATACGCAGACCACGGGAACTTTCGAGCCTTGTTCCGTCAAGTACGTATCAAGTCTTTCTGGCAAAGAGTCCAATTGCTCACTAGTGAAACTTTCAACACCCATCCCTGTCGCTCATCAGCAAAAACATTGAGATCAATCAGGACCAAACTCACCTTTAGCAGCACCGCAAACAGCCACCGACCCCAGTCTGAAAGCATACAGACTTTTCTTCGCAATCTCCTCATCGTCACAAGCCTTACCATACGGCAGCTGAGCGATCTTGACCTCCACGTCCGCCAGACCTGCTTCAACAAGCCATCCGTCCAGATGACTGGCAAAATTCCACTGCGCTTTTGCCGCAGTGAAGAATGCATCAAGCAGACACTTAAACTCATACATGGGTCCTGAGGTATCTTCCACACCCTCAAAACTCATCTCCACGAGCTGAATCCAACCGCCTGGCTTTACTAAGCCGACCAGGTTCTTCACCGCTTCTGAGATCGGGAAAGAACCACAGCCTGCAAGTCCATTGCGGGAATGGACGAGGTCGAATTGGCCGTTCAGCTCAGCCGACCAGGGCTTGGTGATATCTTGAACTTGGAATGTGATGTTGTCTGTCGGGGTACGAGGGAAGAAATTGGGGTTTATGTCGGTGCCGACGAGGGAGTGAGGGGTAGCGACAGTGGGCTGAAGATCGCGAAGCCAGAGACCTTAGTAGTTAGCACGTCATCATATGTGTGTATTGTAAGTCTTCATACCATCTGCTGTTGCGGAATCAAGAATCCTCAAGCCTGGCTTGGTGAGGTCGACGGGTGCCAAAACAAGAGGCGAATAAGCTGATTTGAAACATTCGTGCTGAATGGTCAGACGGTGGATCTCCTCTTCGTCTGGCCCAAAATCGTATTTCATGGGGGTTCCTTCGACAGCCATGTTGACAGATGAATCTTTTATTGACAGGTGAAGAGTACAAATTTCGTATGAGAGAAGGGGCTCCCGTTGACGAGGTATCCCATCTATATGTATCCGAGATGAAATTAAGAATAGAGCACCATATCATGACCTGAAACAGTCTTACGGTGTAAGATGTCTGGTTGGCTGTAGATCCTAGAGAGAACGAGCGGTCAGCAGCAATCTTGAATCCCAGGCCAAGTCAACAATACCAAGTAAATATTGCGGGACCTCACGTTCAAATGTCCAAGAGCGCCAGAGAAAGCTGGCAAGCCCGATCGACCAATCAAGCAACCTCTAGAACTGCTTTATTCATATCTGTAAATGGTAAACTGTTCGCAGCTTGTCAAGAAATGCGTCTTGTGGTCCTCCCTGGTTTCCCTGGTTTCTGATTGTGATTGTATCTGCCGGGAAAATAGGCCAAGGGTCCTAGCCAACAAGAACTTATATAAAACTACCGCGGAATGGTTCAGTATCAGGAAGAGCTCGAGTAGTATCCCGGTTAAAGACGAGGTATCGAGCTAGGTCGTGGAGCCGCGACATGCCACTGCTGATCCTACGTGCCTATGGCCATACAAATGCATTACCTGCAGACAGTGCAGTCAGACCTCGAGTCGAGCTAGTCTCGAAGTTGATGACGCGTATTCGGATCCAATCAGAACGCAAGATCGAGAGTTATGGGGGGACTCTTGGCAGGGGGCCATAAGCGAGGGACTGTTTAACTTCTTCTCCATCGACACTTCTTTCATCGTAGATCTTCCCAGAGAGGAGGTGGAGCACCCTCAGACATGCCATTGGCCAGCTTCTCTTTCAGCTCGCTGTCTAGTAAAAGCCTGGGTCGTGTGCGAGGCAGTGCGGAGGTGGTCCTTGAAACCATGATGCTGGTTATTCTCTGCAAGGTGCAGAACATCCTCGCATTCAACACACTTGATCCGTGGTACGTATCGCCAACCAGAAAGATCAGTATTTGGCACTTATGAATTCTGAACCAAATGACTTACAGCGAAAGACTGCTTTTGTGAGCCTATGCCAGAAACCATCTGCTGTGAAGTGGGGGGCATGGGCATCGAAGCGGTACTGGTTGGTCCAGCAATGACCTGTGAGCCTTCAATCCGTTGATGCTTCTGTTTTGTCTGACATATGACACTGTTTTCAGAAACTCCATCAAAAGACCAGTGTCGCTTTTGTCTTTGGTTGGAACCCCTGGACACGTTAGTACTGAGAGGGGTCAGGGGGAGAGCTTTAGGCTCTGGCTGCAGGGGGCGACGAAGTCAAGTCGATGCACTGGACTGGGGGAGCTCGAGCTGCAGCTGGAGTCGACATCGTTTTCACCATAGGTCGTAGCTCAGTCAAGTTGCGGAAATTCCCCCAAGCAAACCTTGAGACTTGTAAGGCCAATCTCTTCCATTGCTTTCTTCACTTTCCCACATTGGAGCTCTCGAAACTTGACCTTATCTGCATGCAATTTGTCGAGTTTGGTGACAATAAGACCATATGGGGTTGGTCAATTGCGATTGGTCTCTGTTTGGAGATTGCCACGTCTAATCTCGTCACCTATCTGCCTTTCCATGTGCTTTCTCACATCGCCAATAAATTTGAACTCGCAGAAACTTGGTCCCTATCCGCCAGAAATCTATTTAGCAAGTAGAATCCAGGACAATTCGAGTTGTAGCATTTATATGTTCGTCGGGTCCAGTTCTGTATCGCAGGTTGTACCGGGATCGCGGGAATGCATTTGTTGACAATATCGTCAAGAACGCCCCTGTAAAGATCCTGATGCGGAACAAATTTCAAGGCGGCGGGAGTGCCGATGTACTTTGAGAAACGGACAAGAAGAGGCATGTAGAACTTTTCAAGGCAGGATGGCAGAGCAGACGCTGTTCCATCAAGCAATCTGTTGATGATCTGTGTGCTCTGTGGGAACAGCTTGAGCTGGTAGCAATGCGAGAGGATGTTTGCCACACTAAGGTAGTGCTGTGCATTGTGGAGTCCTCGCCTAAGTTTGCGGGTGTCGGGACGAGATGGGACAGAGATTTCAGCACCAGTTGGGAGAATTTGTCAGACAGGACATTCGAGTCCATGCGAAAGTGAGCGAGAAAGTTTAGAACGAATTGTGCATTGCCTGAGTAGCGTTCGACTGCCGGCATAAGTCTAGCCGTAGTTAGCTTAATTGTTATGAATGCAGATTCCAATCTACCTGGTTTGCAGTCTTGAATCATCAGCCCAGCATGTTGCTAGCATTGCAAGACGCGTGCCATCTACTGCGGTGCAGAACACACGCGAACCAACAGCTGAATCGTATTGAGCATCGGACCATGACTTGTTCTGAAGATAGCGTGCAACATTATCAATGGTTGTTAATCTAGTGTCGAATGCTTGGGTGGATGACATGGTCTTGTCCAAGCTAGATTGAAGACACTGTCAGCACGTCTCTACCACAATGTGAATAGCTTGGACCAGAGTCACTGGACGTACCACTGATGCAGCCACTCTTTCCCATTGCGATTGATCACAGCCTCAAAAGGTGTGTACGCTCGTCTGCTCGAGAACGCAAGTGGCAAAGCAGGTGTCAGCAGGTCCAAATCAGCAATAATAACGAGAGCCTCAATCAGACTCGCCCACCGCGATAGAAGTGCGAGGTCCATATTCGCCAGAATCAACTCCCACGATACCTGACTCGCGATGTTTGCACACAGCTGTCGTACATCTTCTTGAAATGCAGATGCCGATAAGCCGTCCAGGGATAGAGCGAGGAAGCTTTTGAAGAATTGGGTGATATTCCCGGGAGATTGGGAGTGATTGGGAGTGGAAGAAAAAGCCTGTCTTGAGCTTTCGAGGCATACTTATGGCAACCTACAGATGTAAGTCGTCTAAATTCAAGTGAGCATAGATGAAAACCTACAGTTCTATGATAGAGCCTTTTCACTGTGTCTTCATTCTGGCCATAATAGTCCTCTTTCTCGTCATGCTCAGCACTGTCGAAGCAAGTCATGTCAACAAGGCTTTTGATCGGCAGTGATCGCTTCAAACGCCTGGAAAATTCGTTACCATCCGGATCCACGGAATCGCACACGCTGATATCCTGGCTTGTCGGGAAAGTGGCTGGGTGATCATTGTAGTAATCGTCGGAACTGAGATGCTCGTCCGAGTCGTCCCTTTTCTCCACGTCGACCCTCGTCAGACTAGCTACGCAGAAATAAAATCCGTTGTTCCGAGAAGCGGCTTCTAATTGCTTTATCACAAAGACATCTGGTCCAGTGAGATCTGACAAACACAAGGACTTGTCGTTGCTTTGAGATCGATATTCGAGAATATGTTTGAGGAATTGCTGCGAAATCAGATCTGCTTGTTGTGCTCAGCTCTTGAGCAGAACATCAAGCCTTTCAGTTTCTCGTGGCTCGGTTGGTGGCGAGTATAACATCGCATTAGGCCCAGGGAGCTGGTGCTCCATAGTATACCGTAAGACAAGTCGATAGCCTGCAGGAAGCGGTTTGCTTTTCAACGCCACACCAGAACACTAGCAACTGTGTCAGAATTGTATGCTATTCACAGGGAAGCGGAGTCTGACCCATGCTAGGCAAGAGCAGTTATATGGCGAGGCTCTGTCACCGGAACAGGATTTTACTTTCCCATCATATCCTAATGAGAGGTCTATCGGCTCGTGTTCTGATGGCAGCACTATTTACAATGTCCAAAAGTCAATGGCGAGTAGGAACCGTGGTTCAATTAGCTCGGCAGTACTGTGCAGATTTGGCAGAAGAATACTTACGCCTCCTTGGAGTCTATCATAGTACCTGGCCCGTACAGTATCAGAGTTGCTCTCACCAGTCTCTCAAAACCCTTCATCTCGACTTCAGTCCTACATTTTGCAAATGTGGACCCCACGAAACTTTTCCAGTCAGGATTCTTTGCTTTCCAGCCACTGGCGGCAATGCGCCAAACGATCTGATCCGTTAAGTTGGTTTTCACAGGCACACTCTGGCTGCTCGCCAGTTTGATTCGTAAGATATCTGCCAGTGGCAATGGAAACCCGATCATTCCATACCCTTTCAGGTACAGCTCTGGATTTGGCGCAATTTTCATATCTGGCTGGTAGTAACTTACGCAAATTTGGTTTCCTTTTTCGCATTCTCGAAATGCTCTTGGATTTGGTTTCTGATCTCTTGAGGGGGAACAAGTTGAACGGGTGGGCTTTGATCTCGTCACTGGCTGCAGTTGTTTTGGAGTCTTCCACAACTTCGCAGAGACTACCACGCACCTCGTTATGAGGTGTCCAATCTGTCCTAATTGACGTCTGGTGTACGACTGGAGCTATGAGAGATGCAGAGTAGTTTTGAAGTGCCGTAACATCGTTTTGACGCTTCTGATACGATGGCTTCCACAATATCTCTCACAAGATCTTCAATGTTCTCTTCCACATTCTTGGGATGGGGTGACACTCTTGTCTCGTTCGCAGTTTTATTCTGGTCCGTTTTCTGTGCTTCGGCCACCGCATGGTCTAATTGCTCATCTTGATTGCAAACTGTACTCTCTCGGGCGTTCGCGACTTCTGTTATTGATGCAAAACTTTCAAGCTGGCTGTTAGAAGTATATGGCTAGAGGGTCTCAACCTCGGAATCGGAATCATCCAGAACCCATACATCAACAGCAGGTGTGTCCATTTCGAACATCTGTTGCCGAGAAGTAGGAAGGGTGCCCAATCAAATGAGATTGAAACAAAATGGACTCGAATTGACCACATAAAAGCCGTCCAGGGCTGCAATTGCAGGACTTTGAATGTTATCTAGCCTTGCAATTGGTGAGACGCGTCGAGCGCGTCGAGCCCCTCATTCTGCCAGAGGTTCGCCGGCCAGGGAACCCCAACCTGAGATCTCCCCCTATTTCTTTAGCGAGGTTTCATCCTTATTCGAGTCAACCTTAACCTTTAAGCATCATTACCTAAAATCAATTTCAACGTCATTACTCCGAAGAGTTCTGACAATACCATCTTGCATGTCGAGCAGTGATCCGTTTACTCCGTCTGCTCCGTTTGCTCCGATATTGATTACTCCATATGAGCTCCTGCATTCCGAACTTCAAGCGAACAAAAAAGCCGCGTGTTCATCCCATCCTTTTCAGACTTATCACAAATCTCTATCTTCAAAGTCCCCATCACAGTTATTATGTTTCTTCTATTCCTTCAAAGGTGGGCATTCTAAAGGCACAAAATGGTGGACGCAGTGGACTGTGGATAACCTCAGCCTTCTCCTGACGTCTCGCCAAGCCATCCAACCCAGCACCTGTCTCCATCAAACAAAAACTTTCCCTGCTGTTTCCAATTTTGTTGCTTCTTCAGTGGGGAATCTTAGAGCCTCAATTCCACACTTCTGGGTCTACCGGTAGGAAGATTGGGCCTTGTTTTTATTTAGCTGCCGAAAGAAAGTTTCGCCAGAATGTCGGGACATGTGATTCTTGGAATCAGGTATGTTGCAGCTTGATCATAGCCAAGAATGTGCAATCTTTTGTGGATGGGGATTCGCATACATCTCTCTTTTTGTTATGAAAACGTTATCTTCATGTTGTGGTGGGACTTACTGAAAAGTGCCATCGCATTCCTCATCCTCGTCCCAAGTATCGGCTGCCGTTGGTCACCAGCCCACTTCAGTCTTTGTTTCTGCATTTATTAATAGCTCTCAACCCTCGCAACAATGAAGTCTTTCACCATCCTCCTCAGTGTGGCCTCCATCGCGAGCGCAGCTCCTCACTTCCCACGGGACTGCAACAGCACCTTATCATACAACACCACGATTCCCTCCAACACCACTCTCACCAACACCACTCTCCCGGGCCACTACCTCCCAGCTAGCATCACCGACCGTACATTCTTCAGCAACAGCTGTACCGCATCAACAGCTGTACCGCATCAACAGTCTCCATCCGCAAAGAATGGCGGTCCCTCACTCAAACCGAGAAAATGGCGTTCGTGGATGCAGAATTATGTTTCATGGCTCTACCAAACAAGACGGATCTACCGGGAGCAGCTAACCGATTTGATGATTTCCAGGCGGCGCATCAACAAGGTACCAATGATACATATGGGGACATCATACATTATACCGTAAGCACTGATCTTCCTCGAACGTCCAAGACCACTTTGGTCACTTCTGGTGTAAAGGACCTAGCTGACAACGGCTGTGAAGGCACAATTCTTGCCATGGCATAGACTCCAGATGCATGCGCATGAGACGGCTTTGAGGACAGAGTGAAACTACACCGGTACTCTCCCATGGTGGGATGAAGCTCTCGATGCTGCATCGGGAGATTTCTTCCAGTCTGACAGTACGTCTTTCCACCATTTCCCTCTCAGAATGTCCAACTAACATCTCAAAGTGTGGTCCGACACCTACTTCGGTGGAAACGGCTCCTCAGTCGACAACTGCGTGACATTTGGCCCCTCCGCAAACAGAACAGAGCATATCGGACCCCTTGAAATGACGACCGATTACTGCTTCGCGCGGAAGTTCAACCAGACGAAAGGCCTCGCTTATGGTGCGAGAGCAAATATCGATGCGTGCTACGAGTATGGTGCCGAGGACTTCGAGGCTTTCTATGGATGTATGGCGTACTTTCCGCACATTGCTGGACACCAGGCAACTGGTGGTGTTGTAAGTTGACATTGCAATACTTACATCCAACGAGACAGGAGAGATTGGTAACAAGGGAATATACTGACTTCATCAAACAGATGACCCATGTAGACACATCACCAGGAGACCCAGTCTTCTACCTTCACCACAACTATGTTGATCGTCTGTACTGGCAATGGCAGCAGATCAACGCCACGGACAGGATGTATGCCATTTCGGGCAACACGACAGTGACTGAGCCAGCAAGTGGATGGGAAGCGCTCACGCTGGATTATGAGCTGAACATCTTTGGTGCGGCGGAGAATGCTAAGATGGAAGATGTGATGAATATACAGGGTGGATTTCTGTGCTATGCTTTCGAGTACTAATCAGCGTGGTGAGGTAGTCGGGACATGTCGCTGTAGGTTGAATTGAATATGGGGATATGAGTGGGGATCCATTCGAACAGGCAGACTTCATAGCAGAATGTAATAACTCCAAGCGTCGCTGATCCAGCTCATGAATGACTTCTTTCCAAATTAAAGAGATTTGAGAAAGTTTATGATCAGCATGCACCTTTTCCCGTCACGGACAATCGACAAAAGCACGACGCCCTTAGAGGAACATCCGCAGATGCTTCAGCAATCTCCTTCGCCGCTCACACAAAAGCAGCCTCTCCAGTCTTCCCTTGACGCATGAAACATCCATATAATCCATGCAACCCCCAAACATTATTCAGCTTCGCCTTCCGCCGTGGATATCCTTCCGCAAACCCAAGATCTTCTTTGAACAATATTTCCGCCTCCTCTACACGGCTCTGCTCGAGTAGCAAAGCTCCAAGAGCATGTCGAACGGGTTGCATCCACGGTGGTGGGTCGGAATAAGCGAGTGCGTCTTCGCGTTTGATGGCTTCTCGAAGGGATGAGAACGCTTTCTTGAAGTTTCCTTTTCGGTATTCGATTTCGCCGGCAAGCATAGCGGATGATACGCCTAGCACATCGACTTGCTTGCATGGAATGCTGTTGAATCGAGACACAGGAACGGCGGCGCGTACAATTTCGAATTTCTTCTGAGCAACCTCGGCTTCCGCCACTCGACTGAGTGCGCTGAATGCAAGACCTCTGGCATAATGGATGATAGCTGTGGTTACGCTATATGTTTTGGGATCAGTGGGAAGTTTGATTTTGAGAATATCTTCCCAGCGCCCGAATCGCACCAGCACATGAGCTCTACTCCCAGCGAAACTCTCGATGTAATCCGCCATGGGAGGGCTCTCCACGGCCAGGATCTTCGGATCAATGATCTGCTCTAGCTTCTCTGCAGCGGATATTGCATCTGCAAAACGGCCGGACATCATGGCTGAGTATAGCTTCGCACAGACATAATGCACGCGATAGACGACGTAAAACACCGTGCCTGTCTCTCGCGCGAAGTAGATGTCGTCGGCGAGAATAGCTTCTTGGTTGGATTCGATTCCACGACGATAGTTACCTACGGCAGTATCGATGTGTGTAGGCATATGCAACATGTGTGAGCATGAGAAACCATACCTCGGAGTCGGTCTGCAGCTGGGAGGGCCAATTCAGGGAACGGTGACATTTCTAAGAGGTGGATGTACAAGTGACAGGGTGCCGGATGTTCGCTGCCACCTGGGGCTTTGAGAATGATTCGTACCCCATCTTGAAAGTATCTAGATTGGTCTCTTAGCACAGGTATTCAACGAGATCCCAAAGGAGAAGGAGCGTGTACTGAGAGGATTGCTACATAAAGAAAAGAGATCAGATGAATGGCATAAAGAAGTTATGTCCCCAGAATGGCTGATTTATAAATGCAGAATTACGTTCTGGGCTGCCATCGCATATACATACCGCATACGATTTAAGTCTGATCATTCTTGGTAGTCGATTTGGGACGTATCGGATGAACTCATCTCAGAGTTAAAAAGATCACCCCCGCAGATGATTGGATTGTCTGTTCTTGCCTCGGATATGAAGCCACGGCTCCCGGATAGCTGGATTCAGAACCAATCGTTCCCGATCTACTTGACATCGAGAGGTCTTATTATTACCCGCAAAGCAGCGATCTCAACCCAATTGGGAAGTATATTCCGCCAAGACTTTCGTGTCGTGCGAACAAAAAGCTCCGGTTTTCTCAAGCATCTCTCAGGCCAAATGAAGCATAGTGCAATGGCACTCGTGGGATTCGACATTGCTGGAGTTGGAATACATTCTGGTATCATCATGGCTCGCTTTCCTAATCGTGCCGGTAGCGAAGTAACTCTAAATGTTCTCTCGTGCGGAAGTAGTACTGTACCAGACATCTTTTGCAAAGGTACACATGCAAAACTCGCCATATGCGGTGGCTCCCCATATTTGTATTCTCCACAACCCATCTCATTCAATCCGATTAGATTTACAGAGCTGAAGCGAAAGGATGAGCCAAGGTTCTTGCCAGTGTGGGAGATGCAGGCAGTGAGAATTTGACACTGTCTGTAATGAGAAGCAAAACTTTTGTATGAAGTAGCAACCGTGAATGTCTGAGCCAGCTGATAAGCTTCTGCTCTTCAAAGATGTTTGTGGAGACTGCCTCTCCTGGAAGTAGAGTCTACCTGGATAGGTTAGGGTTGAGGTTGGCCTTGACTTACTTCCTTGCGACTACTGGCACGATCTTTATAACATAGAAAATCTTTCGCTAAGATACTGGAGTCTCACAGATAATACTAACATAAACCATAAACAATATAGCATTGCAAATCATAAGTCAACAAAAGAATTGATGATTATCACACGTGACCTAGATTAAGCTTCACGCATCTCAATAGAAGCAGTTCTAGAACGTCCGGCTAATCTGTATCCCTGCTGTTGGTGGTTGGGCACGGAAGGTAGTCCGGTGTCGGGTGCTCACATGCCGCAGAGAGAGAGAGCGACAGGGCAGGGTAGAGCAGGAGGGCAGGGAAGGGCATCAAAGCATGACGATGTTGGACGCAGCGGTGACTTCACCGATGATGACAACTCACCGTGTCTTATTGTGTTGCCTCTCAATTGAACTGCCCTTGGCCCCTTTGTTGAATACGAGACCTTCTAGTAAACAACCCAAAATAGAAAAAAGAAGCAACGACGCGCAATACCCGCGCGTGAAAGAATCTAGATCTATCGATCGTCTGTCGCGTCAGCCAGATTTATGGGTCGGAGTGGTTTTTGGTGCAGTCTTTGACCGCTAGTAGCCGCAGTATCTCCGGGGGTTGAGTAGAATTCGAAAGGTGAGGTGAAAAAGCATATTCACGATATCGCATCACCTTCGAGCTCCCTTAACCACTCCTCGAAAATCTCCCCTCCTCCATGGACATGCTTCATCATTGACAACCGCCGACTTGCATCCGCAAGTCAACCCACGATCTGCCAGTCATGGACGAAGCAAGCAAGTTAGTTGGGGAGCTGCAGGACAAGCTGTCAGAGCTTGATCTGAAGGTCTGGAAGTACCGGCAAGATATGGCGGCTGAGTTCGAGAAATACGCTGAGGACCTCTTGCGCAATGTCCCCAAGGAGATCTCTGAGACTGTCTCGAAGACAATGGCAGAAGCAATGAAGGGCTGCACATCGTTATATCCTGTCAACACGGCCTCGATCCAGTCAAGCGCGACAGGCACCAGCATGCTCGAAAATGGCGTCCGCGGTGGTGCAATCTCACAAACTCAAACTCTCGCGATCCCCGCCTCTCCTCGAAGATCTCAAGAGGACATGGAAGGTAGTCCGCGCAGTCCACACGAACGCGAGAAGGAGTTCCGGGGTGTGTTTACGCCTAGTTACCTCCCACTTCTCGACAGTACCAGTCGCAACGAGCGCAGATCGAGCCACGACCATGCCCTCACGTCTCCCCCACCAGGTGTCAAGGGCAAAGAGAGAGAGGAAGAGCCCTTACAAGTTGATGCCAGTACAGATACCAGATCATTGATGAATACCCCCCAAGCCAATCGTCCGCCCACTCCACAGCGAAGAAATACAGACGAGTGGTCTGTTGGATCAGATCATAGTGAAGGTACGCGACGACGCAGTGCCCTTCGAAGGTCTTCTACTCCTACAAATAAAGATAGAGGCAGTCCGCGCAGAGTTCGGTTTGAGGTTGCAGGCATGGAAGTACTACCCACAGCATCACCACAACCGGAATCGGCATTGAGCGGTGATGGTCCGACAAGCTTGCTTAGCGACGATGATGATGAGGAAGGAGGATCCGAAATGATTGAGGATGTTGAGAAGCCACCACCTAAGAGAATCTCTTCGTCCCAAGCCTTGAGAAATTTATCTCGGTCTCCCTTGGTGGATGATGGCACCCAATGGACAACAGTCACTGCACCTCCAGATGGTTCGGCTTCTGTGGCTGCGACCAATGGATTCTCAGCAGACTCGTCTAGTGAAGATCTTTACGAGAACAATGGACTACCACAATCAATCCTTGGAGATGCTGTCAACAGAAGTGCTACTCTTGCCGAAACCAGCTCAGAGAATGTCGCAAGCGAGAACAACAATATCACCCAGGGCCAACTCGAGACATTGTCCGAAGACGATGAAGAGGAAGACGAAGACATGCTTGATATGCCTCCCCTCAAGCGCCACAGTGCTTCACAACAAGCCAAATTACTATCACCAGCCAATTCCCCAAATATTGACGAGAACAAGTCACCGACCTCGGCAACCCGGCCAACCAAGGCTTGGCACGGATTCGAGAATTTTGGACTGGGAAAGAAGTCAGATGATGGCGGACTCAACTTTACCAAGGACGATGACGAGCTCTTCGACTTTGACGAAAAACTGGAATCTGGCACTGCCCTAGCTGGTACTCAAAGTCCCCCAGAAGACTTCGACGATGAAGAACGTGACTCCTTCGACACCGAATCTCCCATCCGCCCACTCGAAATGTCCTCATCTAACAAGTACGGCTATGCCACCTCACCCGCACGCGCAATCATGAGACCTACCCCAGTCGACACCGAATCTGGTCCTGTCTTAGGAGCTGTTGGATCCTACAAAGGCCATCCATTCAGCATGCCAGTCGTCAGTCCAGACATTCACGCTCAGGCTGCATCATACGGGCCGGTCAGCTCGTTCGTCGGTAGCGTCAATGGTCGAAGTGGTTTGGATGAGAGCAACGTTCAGAGTTTCCGCGCTAGTGTTGGCAGTTTCTCTGGCACGCCGAAGAGCATGAGCGAGCGGATGATGTTGGATGATATGATGGGTGCTAAGGGCAAGGGTGATGATTCTGGACGAGAATAGATTGGTCTTGGTGGAGATATCTTGCTGGGCTCATCTGGCTTGATGATACATCAATCGACACACTCGCTAGTTGCATCTCGCTGGTTCCATCTCGCTCAGTGGACCTTCAACCATATCAGAAGGAACCAAAGTCCAGCCTAGTTGGCAATTGTCCGCGTGTAGTTATTTGTATTGCATAATTATGGCGTTTGGAGGGGCAGGAAGGAGACATTGAGATTCTCTGGTACGGGGTGGTACTTTGCTTGCTTCTCAGGTCGTTTTCTTTACTAGCAATTGGAGAGAGTGGGGGCTGATATCAGATATTGATTGGTTTTGCCTCTGCCTTTTTCGTCTTTGCTCAAGCTTGCGGCCTGGCTGCTTGATTGCATGCGAGTTTGAGCAGCATGGTAGGGATGCATGGATGGAAGGTCGATTGGTGCATTACAGAGGGATGGAGAATGGAATGGATGGATGGACATGCATGAACGATGAATGAGAGCGAAGCAAGCTACGAGGCTGAGAGCCATGGGCCGTATTCGAAGAAACCATTACATAGGCAAATCGTACTAATCCTAAACCAAGCCTCCTCCCTCCATTCCACGTACAGCAAACAATTGGTGTCAGGTCTCACTTCTTCGCGACTTCCTCAAGATAAGGTCAATATCTTCCATTTGGTCATTCATTCTGATTCTTGATTACACACCGGAAGCTGAAGCTGAAGGTGCGAAGAAGGAAGGAATTAGTGCCGTCTGTGCAGGCCTGCAGGTTAGACCTCGTCAGAGCTCAGCTTTACACTCACAACAGCACCAACACTTTCCCCCAGGATGACGATCATCCACGGCAAGCAGCTATGGTCTTGTCAGACAGCTCGCTTGGTCTTCCCTCTTGATCGAAAGGCTCAGCCTTGTGGAATTGGGTACTTCTGCATGTGTGACGAGGTTGAGGTGGGGTGCGTCCAAACCCTGCAATGACCAGTCAGCAGCGTCTTTACCATTACCGTCTCTAATCGGCATTTACTGCTGACGACTGAGGATGTCCTCGTCGCACATAGGCCTCAACAGATGGTTGACACCACCGTACTACTCCTACAATCACGATTACCGTCACTTGTGTTCATCGTCGCTTTGCTCTGCCCTGAGGCCAAGGTTGTGTCCTAGGCTCTGAGAGTATCTGTTGGATTGGATGTGTGCGTAAGGCTGCGCTTCACGAGGCATGGGTAAATCTGGTAAGTCTGAGGGAGTCGAGTCGGGTGAGCCAGTTGCCTTCTAGCAAATGTCTATACTAGCTACTAATAGTGCTTTCCAGATGGATATGATCGGGCACCTAGCGTGCGCAGCCCAGACTACGACACAGATGTCCCAGGTCTTGCCAACAATGCCGTCTGCCCTGACACATCACTAATACTTCTCAGAATCTAGCTCTGCCATTTCGAGCAGCCGCCAAGTGTCATCAACCCCGCAGTCGAGCTCTACCGGGCTTCCAGGTTCTCTATACCGAACGGGGCTAAAAATTTATTCCTGCAAATGGTCAGGTTGCCCTGAACGATTCGAATCCCAAGATGAGCTTCAAGACCACTGGCGCGAAGACCATCCCAAGTGCCCCCATTGCCAGTCCAAAATGAAAGGTTACGAGGAGCTAGATCTACATCTCGAGCGCTGGCATCCTAAATGTGACGAGTGCACGAAACGCTTCCGAACGAGAGATCTCCTGGATCTGCACTGCGAAGATGGAATCCCATGTGATATATGTTCGAAATGCATTGGGCACTGCACACAAAAGAGCTTGGACAAGCACAAGCAGGAAACTCACTGGCAATGCCCGGAATGCCTACGGTTCTTCGCGAGTGAGAGTCTTCGTAATATGCACATCGACGAGAAACACCTGACGTGCAGTCGATGCAGTCATCGCTTCAGCACGAAAGAGGAGTACGTGAACCATCGACAAGATCCGCGTAAATGCCTTCTCTGTACTGGAAATCCGACATGGTGCAATAAGACACTTCTATGCAAGCATTTGGAACAAAAACATGTTCAGTGTCGCGAATGCAAATGGTATTGGTTTGACTCAGAGGCATTGTCAATTCATGTAGTTGATCCTAAGGTGAAATGCTCTGCATGTCAGGCACACTTTGCGATACCAAGCATGTTGGACATACATATGAAAGAAAGCCATATCAAGTGCACCGAATGCGATCGGTATTGCTTCGACCAAAGGGAGTTGTCAAAGCACGTGGCAGACCCTATGCTGAGATGCTCTTCGTGCCAGAAACACTATCGAGAACAGCGGATGCTGGCTCATCATTTGAAAGACAGTTTCAGATGCAACCTTTGCACGGGTGATGATATATGGATATGCAGAAGATCGGCTGCTTCGCTAGACGACCATCGGAGGGACAAGCATGTGAAATGCTTGAAGTGCTCCGAGGAAAAGTATTTCAGGGACAAAGAGGCATATCGCTCTCATGTGTCAAAGATCCATTCCAACAAGAGCTCGGGGACTAGACATCGATGACGAGGTTGGTTTTTTGGTCTCCGGTATCATCGTTTCGCGTGCCCTATGGCTCATTCTGTCTCGGCTTCTTGCGTCTTTGGACTTTGGGAATTTTCACTCTCTAAACACGGGACATTAGGTGGGATACTCTATTGTGACCGCGGAGTTTGTGGGTAACTTGGTCTTCTGGCGTATGTAATGATACCTCATCGCTTTAGTACTCATTCAAACCTATCATTCAAGAAGAGAGTCAGGACTATCGATCAGAGCGTTGTTATACCCTTACACATCCTGAAAGCAAACGATATGGTCTAGGCTGGTAGACTAATGCACAAACACTACTTACGACGAATAGTATCACGCTTTTGGAATATACTTCCGCTTCAAAATTGACTACGCCGAATTGATTCCACAGGATCTTATCAGCTTATATGCTAGTTCTGCTTTGCGTTCTCAAAAGATAGGGTAGCGGCCTAATAAATGGTCCAGCTGCACTTTCTGATGCTCTCGGATGGTGAAACGCATATTCGATTAGAAAGCTCTGTTCCTAGGGTCTTGTTTCCCATTGAAACTGTACGAAGTTTTCCATGTTCCAAATTGGAGGAGTGTAATTGCAAAGTAATAAATAATTCATCCTACTCAGCAAAGCATCGGCCCTAAGCCAAGGCTTCTCAAAGTGCATTGGAAATGGATAAGTTCTAATTCCGGTTCATAGAAGAACATTTGGCAGGGCGATTTCAGATTCTTCGCACGCGAAGAATGAGAGACTGTCATGCAAGTTTGGGAACGTTTTCAAACACATGAACTTGATGGTGTGAAATGTTCCTGGACGAGGTCGACAGACGTTGGGCTAAAAACGGGTAGCGTCAAAACCAAGCCCTGTCGAGCAAAGTCGGCCGGACGTCATAGAAAGAGGACCAGGGCCTTTCGATAATTGAGCAAAACCATCTTGTCTCTCTTGACCATCACTAAACATCAATATATCCCCATGGATTCGGATCCGACAGACCTATAACAGCAGAGGAACCTTGCTCTTCCAATTGATTCCCAATGGCTTCCGCAAGTACGACAGAGAGTACCCCTCTCCTCCCCTCTGCTGCAGCAGCTCCCAGCTCCCCGGATGCACAGCGAAAAGGTCGAAATGTAACCTTCAATCCGAATCCATCTGTTATTTCGATCGACAACAACGCAAGCTCTGTCCCACGATCAGCATCAGCTACTCCATCATCCATCCTTCCTAGCCATGCCTCCCTCCAAGCTTCACAGCAGCAGCCCATGCTCTCTGCATTGAACAGCAGACTCCGCCGCAGAAACAGCTCTGGCTCACCTCTTATGCCCATGTCTACAGCTCCAGTCTCCAAGATCGGACCCCAGAGAACGACCAAGAATACTCAGAAACTCAAACTGCTTCCCAATCCGGACTTTGGGGATGATGGCCCAGATGAGGAGAGCGGACGGGATGTATATTCCCAATATACGAGAATCAAGGACCCGACGGCACGAAGAGATGCAGCTCGACTAGGGAAAGCGGATCGGGATCGATTGCCACGAGTCACAGCATACTGTACAGCGAACAAGTACCAACTAGACAACTTAATGCGGTTCTTGAAGGGAAGAGGGAAAGCTAAAGGCGCAAACCCAAAGCAGTTCGATGAATGCATATATACCCCATATCATTATGGCAGGATGTCAGAGCGGGCAACAAATCGGATGACGGAGGTGCAGTCTATGCCGGCGCAGATGCGAGAGAGGCGACACTCAGACAGTGCTATCGAGGTGGAAGACAACAACAAGCAGCGACGAGAAGATCTAATCGATTTACACACAGAGGGCGGAGATACGACATTAAGCAACGGCGAGGACGAAATTTCACACATGCACTCCTCAGCCGTAGAAAGGCAAATAAGAGATGAAAACATTGCCAGTGCAAGCAATCTAGACTTCGACACACAAGTGCACACGCCTGAAGTATTCCTGTTCGATTACGGCGTTGTGGTTATCTGGGGCATGTCATTACAGCACGAGCAGCGATTTCTCAAAGAAATAGCTAAGTTTGAGAGCGAGAAGTTGGCTGCGGACGACGTGGAGACGGAGTGCTTTAATTTCTACTATACCCGGGAGTACCAGGCGCGGATATACAATGATTTCATTACGTTGAGAGAGAAGGGGAATTATATGACCAAGCTTGCCATTTCGCATGCCTTGGCTCAGAGTGTGAAGGTATGCTTACTCTCGATCTCTACTTTTCTACCTTCTCTGTAGATGAACAGAAGTACTAATTATTCATGCAGACGTCCCTCTTCGAAGAATTAGTCGACAATACCATCGAAACCTGCAAAGATATCCCTACGCAAATTGCCACAACCGGCAAAATCGCCCTCAACCGCAAGCAAATCAACATGCAAATCGGCGAGCTCTTCATCCTACGCATCAACATCCATCTCAATGGTTCCGTACTCGACACGCCCGAACTATTCTGGGTGGAACCGCAGTTAGAGCCTGTGTATCAGGCTGTGAGAAGTTATCTGGAGATGGATCAGAGGGTCAGTTTGTTGACGGAGAGGTTGGATGTTATTGCGGATCTGTTGGCTGTATTGAAGGATCAGTTGAGCCATGGTCATGGCGAGATGCTGGAGTGGATTGGTGAGATACCCCAGAACTTTTTGCTCAACTCAATCCTTGAGTTTGTCGATATCTTTGGTCGGGAGCTAATCAAAAACAGTCATCGTACTCATCGCAGCCGAGATCGCGGTAGCGTTTGTCAACATTTTAGTGGACGTGTATGCTGGTGTCGACTAAGCAAATTTCGGTGGTCACTCGTCTAGTTCTTTTCTTTTTCTCGAAGTATGTGTGATAGATTCTGTAATCGTACTTTGTACGCATGGCGTTCAGGTTCTTCCTTTTAGCGACTCGCATCGACTTTGGATAGCAAGAATTGGCCTGTACATAAACGAGTGAAGGAATGGGATCGCTGCCTAAACAGTTAGAAAAGCAAGGTAGTCAAGACATGTAGGATGAGAATCATGTTTAAAAATCATTCTTCTAATTTGATGGAGCACTCTCCCTCCCCCCTTTCCGTCTAAGCGAGAATCCATGCCAAATCCGCGTGTTTTACTTATTGACTTTTGCAACCTCAAAACCCGACCAGCAACGCTATTTTAAACCAGCCGAGGGCTCGCTCCCAATACGCCTAATGTCCGTGAACACTGCGAAAAGTTCGGATACGCATGTATCAAATCTCTCCCAGTCATGCCTGCCAAGCTCCCCAACGCCAAAGTACAATCTAGGAAAAACTACGATCGATTAACAGCAGTAAAGCCTCCTACTTCAGCACCAGCAGCTGGTGTGCCAACGTCATCAGCCATTTCGGTATCTTCATCAGCATCTTCAGCAGGTCGAATTTCGCCCTCCACAGCAGCAGGTACAGCTGCGCCGGAGGGGGCACCAGCTTCTTTCTCGAGGTCGGCTGCTCTCTTCATTTGCTCGAAGCGCTGAGTGAACAGCTCCTTCTTCTCGGCGTCGAGAGAATGCCAATCCTTTGCGAGATCGCCCTCGATATCGTAGCTGCCATCGGCAATTTCCTTCTGGTGCTCGCTCTCCAAGACAGGTCTCGTTTCGTTGCAGTAGAGCTCGAAGGCATTCTTTGGGCGACGAGCTTGAGGCGGAACAGAGCTTGAAGAGCCGGCTGGGTAAGTACCATTGGTAGGGAAAGATCGCTTGGGTGCGATGCTCTGTGCTTGTGGTGTAGAATTTCGGAGAGGATCGGGGTGGGTGTGGGTCATGAGCGTATGAGTATGAGAGAATGCTTCTGAAGCCGGTGACAAAGTCGCGGGTCCTTGTTGTATGAAGTGACTTCCAGGTCGACCCTCGCCCATCTCAGAAGCAAAGATATCAGGCTTTCGATGGCCACGCTTGGTTCTGAGTGGCTTCTCTTTTGGCTGAAGTATACCGTTAGTTCTCCTTCCCAAAATCAACATTTGCAACTATTTTTAATGGGTATACGTACAGTTGGAGGAGGGCTTGGGCTTCCTTCGGAGTCTTCGACATTTGTGCTTGTCCGCTTGGCTAACTGTTCGAGTAGGAATGCACGCTCGAGACGCATCTTTTGTACTGAGCGGCGAGCGCGTTCGATCCGCAGGCGCTGTGCATCGTTGGCAGTCTCAACCTCATTCAATCTTTGTTTCAACTCGATACATTTTCTTCTGTAGGCCTCTTCTACGGTTGGGGGAAGTTCAGGTGGGATGGATCCTGAAAGCTGAGTTAGCTATCCGATTGCAAGTGTTGCGATTAAACAAAAAGTGGACGGCGTGCTGGAAGCTCTTCTATGATGGGCTGCGCCAGCAGATGACGTTGCTCCTGGCTGTCGCTGAATGCTCCGCGGAGCTGTATTGCGTCGCTCGAAGCTCCTCCTTTCCATAGGTGGGCAGGTATGGTGTAATTTTGTGGTATTAAGGTGCTATTCTGAGAGGCCTTGCATCCACTCGGAAAGCTCTAGGATTGTAGAGTGTATGACATCTGGTGTCACAGCTGCCACCGGGTCTTGACAAGCCAAGGGAAGCCGCAGCAGCTGGAATCGCAGTAAGATTCATCACTACAAACCCAGCCTTCGTACCACTGGACGTAGTATCGTGGACCCCCTCTTTGTCCATATCTTCCTCAGGGTGTCCCAGAGAATTGACTTCGTGGGCTGCTGCAGGATATGTGAATACATAAGGCTGTGGTCTTTCTAGGATTGCTGCGAAAGGTGGTAAGGAAGGTCGAGGAGGTAGAA
The DNA here is from genome assembly GCA_017365405.1 of Cadophora malorum. Lineage (NCBI taxonomy): Eukaryota > Fungi > Ascomycota > Leotiomycetes > Helotiales > Ploettnerulaceae > Cadophora > Cadophora malorum. The sequence goes on along the minus strand of JAFJYH010000134.1, from coordinate 83,937 downwards.
CTGGAGCTTGAGTTGGCAATGCCGACTGCAACACCGATTCAATCGAAGGTAGGTTAAGATAAGACAAATCAAGGTTAGACATGCCCATCCTGCCAATTCTGTGGGAGCTGTACAGAGATTCGAGAAGGAAGAGCTTCAAGCGATCCAGAAAGGAGACTCATCGCGTCTTCGAGGTCGGGAAAAAAGAGCTTCCAGCATCGAGGGAAAGAGCTATCAAGTATAGACTTACCAGAAGGAGGGGCCATCTTGTGATGTAGTCTCGAATGTGGTGGCTGGGGGTTGCAGAGATTTGCGGTTGGCGTAGGTGTTTAGATCAAATTGGTAAATGGTATTATGGCTGTGAAATATCCTTATTCGAATCTAAATAACGAAAGTCTGTCTCATTCTTCGCCATTGAATGGTCCGCGGACTAGCTCGAGCTCGAAGCGCGATTGTAGTTCAGCCGCGCGCTCGAGGGCGGAATAAATATTGGCCGCTTCCGCAAGGCAGCCAAAAATTCGCGTGAGCCTGTTGAATTTTGAGTGAAGACGCGACGGTGATAGAGCTATCAACTTCACACCAGCAAAAACACTTGACGACCTCACATATCCAACGGTTTCCGTCAAGATGTCTCTCAACATCCCAAATGCGCCGAATGCAGGCTTGTTTAAGCAGGGATACAATACGTACGTTCTGCAATGCCCTTCATTGTTCTACAACAGTTTCTGACCTTCCATAGCTATGATTCCGAAGATGGAGCTGTTCTCCGTAATATTGATGCCTGCCGTACGATTGCTTCGACAGTACAGACTTCCCTGGGACCTTATGGCCGAAATAAAATTGTCATCAACCATCTGCAGAAGATGATTCTCACATCCGATGCCGCCACCATCCTCCGCGAACTCGATGTCGTACACCCAGCAGCAAAGCTTGTGGTTATGGCAAGTCAGCAACAAGAGGCCGAGATGGGAGATGCTACAAATTTGGTCATCGTGCTTGCGGGAGAGCTTCTCAAGAAAGCCGAGGATCTGCTGCGAATGGGCCTGAAGACTAGTGATGTTATTCGAGGTTATGAGCTGGCACAGACGTTTGCTCTAAATGAGCTCGAGAGCTTGGTTGTAGACAAGGTCGAGGATTTGCGGTCGCAGGCAGAGCTCAGCAAAGCTATCAGAACAGTTGTTGCTAGCAAGCAAAACGGCAGCGAGCAATTCCTAGCAGATATGGTCGCCGAAGCTGTCCTTGCAGTGCTCCCCAAGAATCCTGTCAACTTTAACGTCGATAACATCCGTGTGGTCAAGATCATGGGTGGAAGCCTTGAACAGAGCAGGGTAGTCAAAGGCATGGTCTTTGGTCGGGAACCGGATGGATCCGTCAAGAAGGCAGTCAGAGCTAAAGTTGGTGTATTCTCGTGTCCGATCGACACCAGCCAGACCGAGACGAAGGGTACTGTTCTGCTACATAATGCCAAAGAGATGATGGATTTCACTAAGGGTGAGGAGACACAGCTTGAGGCACACATCAAGGAGTTATTTGACTCTGGATTGCGCGTGGTCGTTGCTGGTTCGACAGTTGGAGAGCTCGCTATGCACTACCTCAACCGCTTTGGAATCTTGGTTATTCGCATCCTCAGCAAATTCGAGCTTCGTCGGTTATGCAGAGTTGTTGGAGCCACACCTCTAGCCCGGCTTGGTGCACCAATGCCAGACGAGATGGGAAGCGTTGATATTGTGGAAACTCTCGAGATTGGAGGTGATCGGGTCACAGTTTTCAGACAAGAGAACGAGACGACGAGAACGGCAACTCTAGTAATTCGAGGCGCCACCCAAAATCACCTGGATGATATTGAGCGTGCTGTTGATGATGGAGTTAATGTTGTCAAGGCGATCACAAGAGACCCTAGACTAGTTCCTGGTGCTGGTGCCACAGAGATGCAACTGGTTGAGCGGATACAGGCTTTCGGTGATAAGACCCCTGGACTTGCACAGTACTCCATTCGAAAGTTTGGCGAGGCTTTCGAGGTGATTCCACGAACTCTGGCCGAGAGTGCTGGTCTAGATGCTACAGAAGTTTTGAGCAGGCTGTACACAGCACACCACAAGAAGGATGATTGGGATACCGGTGTTGACATCGAGGTAAGTGCATAAGATCAAATTTTGTGATGGCTACTGACAGATACCAGAATGAGGACAACACAGGTATTCTCGACGCCAAGGATGAGGGAATCCTCGATCTCATGATCTGCAAGAGCTGGGCCATCAAGCTTGCGACAGAGGCTGCCCGAACCGTCCTATCCGTAGACCAGATTATTGTTGCTCGACAAGCTGGAGGGCCAAAACCACCTGGACCTAACCCTGTAAGTACTTTCTTTCTATTGGCAAGATCTCTTACTAACATCTATAGAACTGGGATGAAGATTAGATGTTACATTAGAGGCGCTGAGATGTACAATACCACGGTTCTCGACGCTATCAAAAGCTTTCTAATGGTTTCACTTATGAGACACATGCTGTTTATTTCTATCGTCGTGTTCGTGCAAAGTAGTACAGACACACAGCTTTGCAGTCTGGTTATATTCTCCATGTCCTAGTGGACCTTTTTGGTATCCTTCTTGTCCAAGACTTCGCACATTTCGTATGGCATGGCAACTTGTCACATGGCAATTACCAAATATGCCAGTCGTTTGCTATATCCACTCGGTTGCTTACTACATTGCACAGCGCAACTTGGCTAGGAGAAAAATTTTCAGTAAAAGTTTATTGGAATTTCATGTTCTGTTTTAGCATACTCATTGCTAAGATCAAGCATTATAAGCCAGTGCTAGTCAGTGCTTTGTCCTTTAACCCTGCCAGAATATCCAGTCTACCCTCATCGCGGATCCTATCTGCCGTGATCCGCTCTGGGTAATTGCGCATAAACATATCAGTGAAATGCGTTCCATAATGGATCGCCTCTGACTTTTCAACCTTTTCCGTCTCGCTTTGAAACTCGGGCAGAGTCTTGATGACAGACGAAAAGTTGGGCTCATGGAAATAAGCAAATGCGTAACGCTCATCATAGTTAAGACCGACTTTATGTGGCGTTGATGGCAGGTAGTCGTTTGTTATGAGCTGCATCATGTCACCTGAATTGGGCGTTTCAGTCAGCTTGAGCAAAGTCAATGGATGTGAAGCGTCATATACCTGGAAACACCGTGAGGGTATTTGGCACAGGCGGCACAAAAAGCCACTTGTCGTCATTCTCGTTCAAACCAGCAGCAGATGTCTCCCAGTTCTTAATACTCTCTCCCTGAATCTTTGGCCGGATGAACAGCCCACCAACATCATCCTGTCCTGCAATGACCAGCAGCCCATAATCAGTATGCGAGCCAATACCACGGCCCTGCTTCCCCTTTCCATTCGTCTTATCAACGTGCGGGAATCGCAAAATCCGCATATGATGCCATCCATCCTCAGTCAAGTTAAGTAACGCATCCGGGTCCTTAAGACCCAACCCCAGCCCCACAAGCTTCAACAATTTCTCTCCAGAATCACCGAGTAGCTTCATGAGCTGATCCATCTGCTTCTTATACTCCTCGCTCGGCCAAGGCGTGGGTCCATGACAAGGCCACTTGGCTTGCACCCTCACATCCGTCTCCGGCAGATCTTTCGTTACCGTGAAGATCTCAGAATAATCCGCAATACCATCTGTGATCTCTTCACCGGAAGCGATATATCCAGCAAAGCTCTGGTCGTCAACGTGCTTGGCTTTCTCGTCGTGAGAACTACGGAAGAAGTTCTTGGAGGTTTCGAAACAGGATGAGAGCATGGCTTGTTGGGCGGGTGTCATTTGGATTTGGAATATGCCTGTTTCGCGCCACTCTTTGATCATGGCTTTGGCCATGTGGATGCTTGTGGAGTTGGAGGTTACTGTGTCCGGGAGGGTGAAGGTTCGGAGGTTGCCGGTGGTGGCTTTGTGGTAGGGCGGCATTTTTGGATGGGGTGGGTTGGCTACCGTTGCCATGGAGTGTCTTTGGACAGAAGCATTTATGGCGAGTGAAGGTAACGAAGAGGAATTCATTGGTTTGAAAGGAATGTATAAATTGAAAGTGTGTCGCAGTCGAGGGCCAGCTCGTGCGGACTTCAGAATCATATTGGAGAAAGACATTTTGGAGAATTCGAACTGACAATTTACAGTGATACTATAGGACTCACCCAGTAGCTATTTATACTCAGCAAACGATACAATCGCTTTTGGAAGAACCAGACCACGGGATCCTTCGTCCCGAGTGACCGCTCAATCCGTCTCTTTTACTTTCATGCTCACAGTCTTGATACATCTTGGAGCCGTTCTGGACGCATCTTCTGCAAACTAAATTATGCATCGCTTTTGAACTTTCCAGGGCCGAAACCTTGAAATCTCCTTGAGTCGAAGATAACCTAGTAGAGTGGGAGATTTTCGTGGAATAAGTCGTCGAAATGTGCTTACGCCGGGGGCGGAACGGATTATCACGACTCGAGGTCCTCAAGGGTCTGAACTTACTCTTGTGAAAATACAACTTTTGATACAAACGAAGCGCATCTTGGAGCCCGCTGTGGATACATCCGGTGGTCGCTTGCTGCGGACGTCTTCAATTGCACCGCGAGAGTGGATCCATCTGCGGAGAAAGGAAGGGATGCGGACATCTGTTGAGTTTTACTCCAGAACATACCGTCCTCTGTGCCTGACTAGTCTATATTATCCTTAACGGCTGCCTTCCACTGCTCTAATTGTTGAACACAATGTTCTATGTCTCTTCATAGCAGAGTATAATGATGAGCCATTCCGAGCTGTCAGTGGTTACCAAGGGAAGAGCCTTCATCTCATCTCGCTGCAACGTTATCTGTCGAAACCGAGAACTCAATCTACTTCTTCCAATTCCGGGAAGGGTAACCTTTTCTTTGAGTTTAACTTTTCTATCCGAGAGGCTTTCGGTGCAGCTTTAGTACATTTAGGTTTTGCTGACAAGTACGGAGTTGAATTAACCTTTGCTTCGGGGGGCCGAATCTCCACTTCACTATACCCTGCAAGAGGCTAGGTACCAATTGTACCACCATCTGCTCGAGGCACGCCATATGGCTAGTCAGCACTTCATTGAACAGCGGTTTTTGGACAAGTTGCAACTTAATACAGCCAATCAAGCCTTCGTATGCTGTAAGTAGTGCTGAAAATCTGAACACGGTCAAATTGTCTACTCTCTACATCGTACCGGATCTCAGTCTCAAGGGGGAATAATCAAGTGAAGCCGTTTTACTGACGACTAAACAGTAGAAAATCACTTGAGAAAATTTATACCCGAAGTATGAGCAAGCTCAGGAGTTTGACACGTTTGAAATTTCCAAGCAGAAAATTGTTCCGAAACAAGACTTTGGAAACAAGGCCCCGCTGTCAGTTTCTCCGGCTTATGAAGCAGTCAAATCTTGATGACAGACAGAATGAGAGTCAACAAAGCTTCTACTTGGTACATGGGGTAAATATTCCACAATCGACGTCTGAGCGTATTTCCAGAGAGTTCTATGCTATGAACAGGGGCTTCAACCAGGGGGCACCACCAATAATAGTGCAATACTATACAAAATACCAGGGAAATAGCAGAAGCAACATCACCAAGTGTCTAGAGTGCACGGCCTAGAATTGTGGAATATTTCACCCTCGTACGAAGTGGAATATGCATGCAAAATGTCTTGCATGGTGTCTTGTGTAATTCGACATGAATAGAAACAATCTTTTAGGAGGCTGCGTTTGCAACCTTTGCATATGCATGTCTTTAGACGTGACATCTGTAACACAGTCAATAACTTTCCGAACCTCCGAGGCCGTTTGTATACACATTCGGCCTTTGAAACCAGTACACCGCTCAACGCCATGTAAATGTCGTGAGTTTCTCGCAATCATCGAATTTCGGCCGATCTGCCAGGTAAAGTTTACAGGGCCAGATCTTGGCGCATCTGTCATGTCGAAACCTTGATTGCTTTTGCCTTTCCGTACCCTGTTCATCCGGCATCGATACGAAGCCGTCGAAAATCTATTTGTGGACGTTTCGGCGTTTTGAAAAGATTGCAAATTCGCTTTGATTTTGGTGGTCATGGAAAGTTCCATGCAGGTCACTTACTCTCCTCTTGTGGACAGATACCATTGAACCAAGCCTTGGAGGATTTAGTGATATAATCAAACATTTTAAATTCGTTACTTGATTCGATTTCTTTTTTATCTTGGCTCAATTGAAGTTAGATTATGATCCACAGTTGGTGTACTTGAGAAACAGGAAGCTATTCCGGCTTCTGGAATGCAAAACTTGCCAAGCAGTATCTCGAGTGAGTATAAAACTGTAACTAAGGGTCAAGTGGTGCTTGAATGGTGCCTTCTGGAATGAAAATGCCAATTTTAAGGCGCCCAATAATTTTATACTCGTGGCTTCTTAGGTAGATGGCTCTTCGCTCGCTGTTTACTGAGGCTTGACATCTGGTTTGTTAGCCGAGCCTTGGCGTATAGTGGCACAACATACGAAATACGGTGACGGTACATGCTTTCAGCCGGCTGAACCCCGCAATCTGCTGCTCTGACCTGCAGCCTACTCCTCGGCTCTAGAAGCATTTTCATCTCTTGAAAGAACACCTCCAATCTGACGAGGTATGGGGGGCTCATTCTTGAATGAGCACTGCCGTATGTGTGCTATTTGTGGTTTCGTGTTATGCCTGGATGTAAGATGTCCCTCCCAAGGCGTCAAACTTCACCAACACCTCACTTTATTCAGGTGCGTGATAAGAGTGTTCCAGCTTGGCGTGAATCTGTGCTCTTTCGAGTTCAACCCACGCGCAACTGCGAAGAGTTGGTTGAGATCAACGGCAGTGGCTGTGCGAACGAAATCAAGACGGAGATGGTCAACCTGTGGACCTGCTTCATGCGCCCATGATAGCTAGGGGCCCAGTTGAATTTTATTGATCCCAGGACTATCAGAGCAAATGCGTAAAGTCAGCGACTCATTTGGAGTTTGGTGGACAAGGCACATATGTGGAATTGGAGGGCTTTCTCGTCTGCATGACTGAACGTGCAACTTTGGTCGGTTATGGAACCCATGAGTCCACAACGAGCCTCTCACCGCGTCAACACATCTCTTCGAATTGTTGTCCTTTTGATGTAGCACACTAGGCAATATTAAGGCTTGTACAGGAATCATCCTGGATCTGGTTGATGGCCTGACTTATTCGATCCAGAACAAATGTTCCGCTTCTCTGAACGTCACACAATTTGAAATCCAGACGATAGATCTTGTTGCTGAATGTGCATGCTCCTTGCAACATTCGTCCAAGTTCTGGGAGTTCAGAAAGATGAGCGCTAATGAAAGCAGCTCGATCTGTCTCCTCAGCGATATTCAGCTTGGCACTTCCGTGGAGCCATCTCCCGAGAAAGTCATGAGGTCCGCTTAAGAGGTTGGTACGGATGTTTTGGTGCTTCAAGTCCTTCTTATCCAAGTACAATAGCTCATTCAGCAGGCTTCTGCATATGAAGCAATTTACAGGTGCATTCAGCAAGGAGACTTTATCGAGTTGGTGCTCGAAACGTAAGTCAAACGTTCCTCGCCATTGGCTATCTCGGTGTCCGCTCAGAACTTCGAAGTAAACACTGCACAACATATCGGGGGACATGTATTGATAGCTGTGTCGTGTTTGATCAGTGTGATCGAGTAGTGACAGACGCACAGGACAAAAAGAGAGTCGCGGATACTCGCGAGGGTCTTAGAGTATTTCATACCACATATTACCCACGTAGTGAAGTCATCTTGCTGTGGTGCAACAGTTCTTAATTGGATGTGAGCCGTTCGCTAGCATCATCGTTTCGGAAAGCTCCGTTCCGTCCTTGCGCATTCTCGTCGACCCCAGCCAGCATAGTAGGCACACCTGTGGTGTGTCCTTCAACCAGTGGAGCCAGCAGTCTTTATGACCGTATCTTGCCTACGAGCCGATGACCTACCACAGCCGAGCCCTAGCACTATCAAGAACGTCGAAGAGCCGTAAGGTATGATTTCGCTCTCAGGACGACCGGATGAAAGGACTGTGCGGCCCACTATCATGCAGCTATCTCGCCAAGCGCGTTCGGTCTACTTGCTGTCTGGCTGTCTTCAATCAGTCTTCGTGTTTCACGTTCCAAGCATTGGTCTAATTTGGTGTTGGTTCGCAAGCGTTGAGATTATAGTCAATCATGTCGCGACGCTACGTGGTAGATCTGATCATGCCCATCAATTTCTGTGGGTCACAACAGAAGTAACGGCTTCCTCAAATGGCACGCCCATACTGACATGGTGATCCAGGGGTTGTCCGAGACTCTCTCTGGGTCTTTCAGTTGCTTCAAGCCATGTCCAGCTATGCAATTTTCTCCTGTTTGTTTTGGGAGTACCATCCGCCCACATAGCAGATTCTGAGCTCATTCCAAAATCCGAATCCCTCCCTCGCTCGCTCCTCTTTCACCAGCACTTATCTTGACCACAGTCATGTCTTTTGTAATCCATGGGTTTGAGACACCTGTTCCGGTGATTTTTGCGCCTGGGGTGCACATTGAACCCAATGAGCTGCTCAGGTTGCCTGCTTTCCGTGTTTGGCAGAAACGCTCAAGGAATCACTCAAAGGCCAGAACTTACCCACACACCATTTCCACGAAAACCCATATAGGCTCAAATCTGTCACGATTCAGTCTGTCGACCGCATTGGAGAGAGAGTCGGCCTCGTGAAAATAAAAGCTCTTGTCCAGAATGATGAGCGTCTCAACGGAAGAGCCCCCACGTTGCCGGGGATTGTATCATTGAGAGGGGGTGTCGCCGTATTGATGATTGTTCGACCATCCGACACGAATACGGAGAGTTGGATTATCATGACTGAGCAGCTACGGATTGCATCAGGAAGTCTACGTTTCTTGGAGATTCCAGCCGGAGTGTTTGACGACGACGCTACCTTCCGTGGTGTTGGGCAGGACGTAATACGAAGAGCTGTACGTGAAAACGAGTTGCAAGACCTAACAAAGCTCGCGTTTGACCAGGTAGAAAGGCTGGACTCTAAGGAGGAACTACAGATGGGGATGTATCCGAGCCCCGGCGGCTGCAATGAATTCATCATAATCTACTTGTGGGAGAAGATTCTTGATAAGCAAGAGATCGAATCGCTAAAAGAAAGGCTGGGCGGGACGAGGACAGGAGAGTCTGAGATGATAACAATAAGATTGATACCATACGAAGACCTCTGGAAGGTTGGGGCAAGGGATGCGAAGACCTCAGCGGCCTGGTCTCTTTACGAGGCTTTGAAACGGTCAAGGACTCTTCGTGAGAGAAAGTCGTGGTACTGTGGTCGCTGAGGTGTCAGCGGAGTTTCCTCAAGTATCTGTGTCTCAAAGTTATCGTAGTGTGCTCTGATTGAACATCACATAAGTTCCCAGCATTCTCGTCAACTCTGTAGTGCTCCATGCTCGTGGATGCTGACCAGACGGGCGCTCAATCTCTTTGTGCCAATATCGGGAGGTTCACAGCATGACTACCCGAGACAAATACTTCGAAAATCTTGCAATTGAAAGGCTGATGACCTTTTCCAGGTAAGAGATAAGGCACCTGAATGTCTCCCAGATGGCGGACGTGAGATGCTTATAGCAACCTGGGACCATCTGGGTGACAGAAGCATGTTATATCAGTCTGCATGTCTAAACTAGATTGCTAGCGATCATAACTTTCCGCTTCTCTTCAAGCCATCGTACAGGGCACATGCAGCCAAAGCTTTTGCATCTCGTGCGCCTTCGAGCCACAAATCCTCCAATTTAACTAGCTTCAGTGTGATCTGCATCATGAAAGTTAGTAAATTGCTTTTTTGTATAGATATTGTTTTGGCAGACTAGCACTGAATGAAAAAGAAGAATGCATGGGTTTACGGACCTTTTCTCCTTCACTTCTCAAACCTGTCAACTTCCCAGTCCACTCCTTCAACTGCTCTCTCGGAACTCTCTTCTCATGCAGAAAGATCGGAATGTACTCGTCGCACCCACCAGAGCTTGGGAACATGGCTCTTGGACTTTGCTCTTCTCCTCCGGGGCAAGGCGGGATTGCCAACTCGCTCAAGTTGATCAGCTCATCCTCGGGGATCTCCAGACCAATCTCTTCTTGAATCTCCTTTGCGGCAGTTCCTGCAAATGATCCCCTATCGACCATTCCCGCTGGTAGCTCAACGAATTGTAAACCTCCAGCCGCAACACGACTCTGTACAGTCAGAATCACGTGCTTTTCGTCCTGGCTGCCAGCTGGCAAGTCGTCGGGTTGAAGAAGGACCAGCATGCCGACGCTGGCACCTCTAAGGAATATGGCGCCCGGCAGGAACTCGCCTTCGGAGTTGGTGATATTGGCCACGATCTTCATGAATCCGATGCGCTTGCCGAAGCGATCAAGAGCTTGGATCTTGATGTCACGCAGAACATAAGGAGATTTATGATAGACATGTTCGGGTTTGCTCTGGAGGCTCATGTTTGACTGTAGAAGCTCGATCCAGTTCTGGACTGATTAGCATAATGGCACGGGCAAATTTTAGAGCTGGAGCTTGCTTTGAAGGCTGGGAATTCCAACACCTCATCTTTGGACAGATCATCGATCAGTTTCACAGGTATATCGGTACCTGGAAGACGGAAGCTGTCCATTTTGCTTGTGCGTGGTTTCTTTGCGATAGGTAAGATTGATTTGGCAAGGCGTGAACTTCTTCGGGACATCTGGTTTTAAGGGGAGGCTGACGTTTAGGTAAGGGATGATCCAAGTTATTGTCGGCGGCTCTCTTTAGTCACCACTGTCCTTTGAATGAGCGACTACTTTCTTCTCCAGCGTGATAGTCTGCGTGAATGTGAAAGCTGCAGTATTCTAGATGGCCTTTGTGGTGTACAAGTAGTCGATCGTCGCGTGAATGTAACCCGCGTTTTAGGCGGCTGCCCATGTTTTGACGAGGCTGAGGCTGTGCAAGGGTTGTGGCATTCGGTGACTGCAAACGGCATCACCACAAAGAATTCAATGCTTTTGAGAACTTCAATATTCCTCCGGGATTTCTCTTTCGTTTTGGTATATTGGATTGGAGAAAGTTCCGGTCCTGATGAACCACAAGGAGAATGTTCTTGTCACGTGATAATACAAGCCTGCTCACTGAATGGCCCATAGCTGCAAACTCAGAAGAAAAACCAATTATACACGGTCTGACTTATCTATAGACAGCTCTTTCGACTCTGTTCTCATCCGGCGAGGTTCTGCAATCTTGACCTGCAGTTGAATGCTGAAACGTCAATTGGGAAAGTGGTCCTTCTCGTCTTGGGAAAAGAAATACCTAGAACTCAAGTCAAGCCGGAGGAAACTTATCGATTGACTGACCCAGCGAGCTACTGAAACAATTCTGCATTGTTGCCAGCGCCAACACCGATGCTTTGGAAAGTCTCTGTCTCATTGCTTTTGTTCTAGCATGGATACTAAAATTCCTATGCCTTCGTTATTCTTGGAATTGCTTCGTCACAGCCTTGATCAAACCTGACGGGTAATTCGGTATTGCACATCTCGTATCATGAGTGGAGTCAGTGAACATTTGGTGATGTGGCTCGGTAGAGTTTTAAAAGTCATAAAATACGGACAAGTCTCTCTTTTTTCCCAATAGATTTTGTGACTTTGTCTTAGTCTTGATCTAATTGTTACGGGTTTGATTCAGTCATCATTAAATGGAATGACTAAAATACTTATTGTATCGGTTCAGATTGGGCCGTGGTTTACAAATTACAAGCATAAGAACTCACAACTGTAACCCAGAATAAACAAAGTATTATTCTCATTCAATCATGTCACTCACTGCCTCTGTCCTCTCACCACTTTGCTTGTCAAGCTCCTGCTTTCACCAAGTCTCGAACTGTTCCTCGATGCTTCAAAGTCGATGAAGGACATGCTAGCTGGAACTTGTCTAAGACCATGATTATGAAATGCAATTATATGTCGGCATAAATCACACGTGCTGTAGTATCAGGCGAAACGACGGTCAGTTCCTGCAATGTTTACTCCGCTGCTGAAAACGGTCTTAGCTAAGCGAGATCATCCAACCTCAAGCTTTCCATTTCAACTTTTCTTCTTAACCTGATGAAAGTCCAAATTTGCAACTCTGAAAATTTGACTTATCGCTTTGGTATTTTTCCCAATTTACGAGTGTAATCCGGTCGCACCGACGTGATCGCCTCAACCATGGCTCGAAAGACTGGCCATGCTGTAGTCGTTGCAGTGGTATTCGCCCTTCACTTCGCACTCGCTCCGGCTTACACCCTCGTTCACAACTTCAACTACACAAATTGGTACTCCAGTTTCATGTTCGAGAACGTGAGTAGCTATTTAGAGATCTGCTTATTAGCTAGCTGACCGCCTCTAGCTCCCAGACCGAACCAAATGATTTGTCGACTATCAGTCTTTCAACGAATCTCTATCTCTCGGCTTGATGAAGATCATCGGCAACCAAGTTTACATGTCAGTAGATAATACCTCTATCATACCTCTGACGTCAACGGGACGCAAGAGCATTTGGCTCGAAAGCAAAGACGCCTTCCAACATGGCTTGCTGATTGGAGACTTCGAACACATGCCTGGTAGTGATTGTGGTATCTGGCCCGCGTTGTAAGTTCACTGTCTGTAATCTGACCTTCAGCTCACAACATGTAGCTGGACTTTCCACAATTACGATGCTCCTGGATTTTACGGCGAAATCGACATTCTTGAGGGCTTCAATGACATCACCCAGAATTAGATCTCACTCCATACGAGCGGCAGCTGTACCTTTAAGTCTCCACCTGACAGCAAAAGGGAGTTCCGAACAATGACAATTATGATTGTAACCTCTCTGCTGGGGCGGGGTGCAGTGTTCAGGCACCGGAGGAGAGTTATGGCGCATCGTTCAATGCTCAAGGAGGGAGTGTTTATGCAATGCAGTGGGCAAGTCGCTTCATCAATTCCAGCAATTCCAGCAGATATACTTGCAGGCAAACCTAATCCTGGCAAGTGGGGATTGCCAACCGCGAATTTCGACACTCGGCATGGCCACTGTGATTTGGAGCAAAGCTTCCAGCCGCAAATGATAGTGAGTATACCAAATGTAGAGTGATGAGCTTTGTGCTAAGTCCGTCGCAACAGTTTTTTGACACGACTTTCTATGGAGCAGCTGCTGGGGGCAAATCGTGGACAACATGGACAGACTGCTCGGTTAAGACTGGGTACTCGACTGCATGGAGCCCTGCCCATCAGGTCTTCTCCATGGTGCTGGACTGTGGCCATCCTGTTATCTAATGCTAACTTTTCTGACCGAAGTGCGAGGTATGTTGCAGAGAATCCTCATGTATACGATCATGCATATGTAAGTGACCAAAGAGGTCATTCCCGACTGAAGCTGGAGAGTAGAACGAGGACCGATTATAGGTATATCTAGTGGCTGATCAATTCGGTGAAGATCTATCAACGAAGTGAGGATATGTGAGGAGGTGTCATGGTGCTGTACTTCCTGGAATTCGGAGGGGTAGATTGGTCATGTTTGAGAACTTCGCGATCTGTCTAGCTTTTGCCTTTTGGTATCGCAATTCATATTGCAATGAGGTTGAACTCAATGGTTCGAGTCTAATTATAGCTTTGATGCCCTCTAGAAATTTTTGATAAGGTCTACTGACGGTCTATCGTGAGAAATGACCGTTTGGTTGTCGAAACGATGTTTTCCTCGCATCGTCAAGCCTTCTGCTACATTTCGCTCTAGATCAAGGTCAAATTGTATGTGCTTGAGTTCTGATTGAATACTAATATTATCTATGTGTCATTTATGGACTCTACCAATTGACACAAGAACAACTTCGACCGTGGTCCCTATCGATACGGTTTCAAAACTTGGCTTAAAGCTTTCCAATCACTTGAACAGAAATATGCAACCACAACTGTGACCGACAAAGTTTATAGATCGAGCTCAGATATCGCGTCTATAGGTGAAATGAAGTACCTCTCTATTTTGTAGAGATTGAAGCCATGTTTGCGACCATGCCCGGAGACGCCCTTGTATGTCATGGCGGAGGATGTCCCCATATGCTCCCGTTCTCTGAGGACATTAAGCTACATTTCCAAGCAAGCACAGTAAAGCATCCAGCATTTTATTTCTCAATTTTCTGTGTAAATCAAACAGAGATTTCATCTAGATGGTTTTCGACATTGGAACCTCCGACGCCATTTGCTGGTTCGTTTAGGATCACGTGCACCACTCAAGCGGCGCAGCATGTAATCTACGTGTGTCAGCTTTATATTCTTCACCCGGCGCTGTGTATGACCTCAATGGCGATATGAATTAGGAAGCTCCCCACTAATTAGGAATTAGTTCAAGCTTTCTGGTTCAAGCTTTTGAAATGTCCGAGATATCGAAGAAACGAGCACGAAAGCCGAAGACGAAGACAGGATGCATAACGTGCAAGTAAGAAGCCCCACTTAATGAGACGACGTTGGTGATATCACAAGTCTAACACTGGTGCAGAATCAGAAGGATCAAATGCGATGAGGGCAAGCCATTCTGCGTGAGGTGTACCAGCACAGGTCGGAAATGTGATGGGTACGGAAGCAAAGGCACTGCAAGCCACGTGTCAAAAACATGCTCTCAGAGCGATGATTTGTTATCAGGACGAAACATCGCAAGAGCATTTTTAGGGAGCATTCCTGGTGACGGCCAGGAAAGAAGAGCCTTCGAGTTCTTTCGGTACAGAACTGCGGTTGAGATGTCTGGATTCTTTCGGTCAGAATTCTGGGATGGCCTTCTGCTCCAAGCAAGTCACTCGGAACCAGCAATTCTTCATGCAGTCATTGCACTGGGCTCTTTGCATGAGATATATCGCGAGGGGGAAGCTGTGCTGCTTGGAGATGCGAAGATGTCAGCGAAACGCCAATTTGCGTTGCAGCAGAGTAACAAGGCCATCGGCCATTTAACGAAGCCATCGACATCTTCTGGCCCTCGCTCAGAAGAAGCTATCCTCATGTCTTGTTTGCTTTTCGTCTGCTTAGAAACTTTTCAGGGAAATCACAACGGTGCTTTGGCGCATCTAGATAGTGGGCTCAAAATTCTGGGGTCCATGGGCTTCAATAGACCAGACGTCGATGCAGATTTGATATCCACCAGGGGCAGGATCTTAGATCACCATGCCTTGATACCTCTGTTCAGTCACCTGGATATGCAAGCATCAACATACTTCCCTCGACGCCACTTGTATTGTGAATCGCCTCTCGAGGATCAAGGTTTATCAACCGAGCCGCTAATTCCCAAGCAATTCTCGTCAATCACAGAAGCAAACAACAGCCTGCAGTCTCAAGTCTATGCTGTAGTACGATACACGCAGCGAGTCCGCGAGTATCGTGAAACAGCTCGACTAGATCCAGAGAGGAGTGTCACGAGCCAGTTGCCGAAGAAACTTCTTGTTGCGCAGATAGAGCACACAAAGCAACTTGGTCGATGGCTCGCAACCATGAATGCATTTTTGAAGGAACCAACGGATCCGTTGACTCCACAAAACCTTCGATGCGCAATCTTGCTGAAAATGCAGCAGATTACCATATGCATCATGCTCGCCTCGACTATTTTCAATGATCAGACAGAGTATGATGATCTGATAGCAGACTTCGAAAGAGTGACCGTCCTCGCAGCAAGTCTACTTAAAGCCCCAAGTTGCTCGGAAGCCGCGCAGAGGCCATATTGTAGCTTTGATATGACTGTCATCCCGTCACTTTACAACGCTGCTTGTCGCTGTAGGGATCCGGTCGTTCGACGGAAGGCAATTAGTCTTCTCTCGAATTCAGCGAGGCGGGAAGGTATATGGGACTCTGATGTCTCTGCTGCTATCGCACAGCGTATCATGGCGATCGAAGAGGGAGGGCTGGGCCCAATCTCAAGTGCGCAAAGTGTGCCGATGCAAGCACGGATTCACATCCTGGACAAATCATTTGTTTCTGGCGAGCGGAAGTGCTTCGTGAGATTTCAGAAGGGGAAAACGGGCCTGATTGAGGAATGGGTGAGGTGGTAATCGAGTAATAATTATCTCATTCCAGGATATGGCACGTCAGTAAGCGGAAAAATAAGTACTGGATGCGCACTCAGACAAAATTTACGAACAGTCAACGGGGGATATACTTATCAATGGAGTCGTCGTTGCTATTTGAGCGATGTTCCCATGGATTCTCTGAATGGATGTTTGAGAACAGAGAGCTATTCCTTTTTTTAAGGATAGAGTGAGTCCCTTCTACATGATTAATGGCATGGCTATTTCAATCCATCAGAAGTTAGGCATGAGTTTCATAAAAAACCCTTTCTAGTAATAGCGATATTATGAAGCGTATGAACTTGGAGCGCGTGAGTGTAACAAAATACGCGAGAACGAAGCTGATGCTGACGCAGAGCAAGAATTGGAGGACTCTGGTGTCTCACTTGATACTCAATGCCCGCTGACAATGAAGACGAGTATCCTGAATTCTGATTTCCTTAACTGACAATGCTAACCCTGCCTAGCTAGGCATGAGCTCAGCAATACTCGTCCAATCAAACAGATTGGGTCCAGATGATGCGTCGTCAGGCAACCCAATTTTCATGTGAAGCGCACATTTGTTACACCCTCACAGGCGGGCTTTGAGTGTAACGACTGCATCTCGCGGAATTGATCAGAAGGATGGTGAGCTTTGGAGGCAGCATATTCACTGAGACTCCCAGAAATCGTCATGGGATCAAAACAATTAACCGAACCCCAGTTCGCCCCCCTTTTCAACAGCTCTGGCTTAAAGCAACCCCCTCCAAATTGGGCATCAACCCCCCACTCCGTCTTACCCCTTTCACAGTAGCCCCTGCTGACTCCGGACATTTCTCCTCCTCAAGTTCACCAATTGGTATACGCTACTATGCACCCGATCAGGCGCTATAAAGCCGACATCCAACTCGGCACAGCACGCCCCGACCCGTTCTCCCTCCGCCGAGAATACGGGACTGAGGCAAAAATGGATCTGTCATTTTGATAAACGCTAGGGAAAGACATGTTTGGTGGAAGAGCGCCACGACAATCATATGCTTTCAGAAGTTTTCCTGTCAACCGCGACATCCACGGAGATGCTCATTTCCTCGCAAAATCTTGTTTTGCAAAACCTTCTTTGGCAGACGCCACGTCGTGATTATCAGGACGGCGTTGAGGGTCTAGGATATCGATGGCGCTCAACGATCTGCGGCGCGAGGATTCTTAGTGTCAGCCTCTGGCGCTGGCGCTGTCACCGAGGCTGCTTCCTCTTTAGTTATCTTAAAGTATCTTGAAGACGTCCATCGCTTCACACTATCTGGATCCCTCAAGAACGGCTTCATGATCGACAAACCGCGATGAAGAAGCACATAAAAGTAGTGGTTATCGAGGACCCCTAATTTTTGGAGGGGTATTCATGAAGTTCTTTGTTGTCGCTTAAGTGGGGATTGCTAAGCGATGATTTAGAATGAAGATTGGGGGGCAGAACCTTCTGAAATTGGCCACAGACACTAATTCTCGGTAGGAGATCTCCAGAGATTCCCAAGTGTTGAGGTCAGTGGCTGTGAGGTGAAGTTCTCGTGGCCTATTCCTCTTTTCGGAATTTGATAATGCGAAGTATGAAGTCGCCGTCAAATTCCACTTATTCCTAGTATCAGATGGCATAACATGGCAAGTTACACCACTTATGCGCAGAATCATGTACGCTGCAATGCTGTGAAACTCAAGTATAGCCGTGGCTTCGGATTTTCAAATCTAGCTTTCGACTTGACGTAGCACAACAACGCTCTCTCCTTTACTAGCCTTCTTCAACCGACGCCGAAGGCCCGAGAAAAGTAGCACAACAAGACGAAGTCAACGACAATGACCACCCATCTCACAAGAGCCCTTCAATCAGGGCAGCAGACCCCCACCAGCCGAAGATTAACAACCGGAAGATATATGTTTCACCACCTCCCGTCTCACAATAACGAAGTGTCGAGGGTGGCAGCCACAACCAGAATCACCGTATCTCGGAGTAATTATCTTTCAAATGGGAAGAAGATGTTGTGTTCAGGCACACCTCACTGTGTGCGACGTTCCACGTGAGGGACACCTGACACATCAACATGCCGCCTCATCTCGTGAGACCCCTCTTACCCCAGATTTCTCGCACTCGCACGACAGATGCAGCACACAGATGCGAGAGCTGAAACCCCGCATTTTGCAAAAGCCAGACAGGTGAAGGTGAGACGAAACGAAACGAATTGCTCGGTCCAGACGAGACGAGACAACATGCAATATGCGGTGAGATTCAGATTTGGCTTTTGGCATTTACAATTCTGCATTGCAATTGCGGGGAAACAACTGCGTAAGCACGCAGATGGCGCACTGCACCCATTACTCAGGCAGGATGAAGGCGGATTCTAGATTGGATTTAGGATTTTGGATCCGGAGTTTGGAGGTCTCCGAATTGGCGAAGTGAAGAGGCGTCTAGACTGATTCTTCAGATCCACACACAAGAAACAGCAGGTTGTGATGAGAGGTTGAGAGAAGCCTCGATGCGCCTTCAACAAACTAAGAGCCATAGCTCCCTTGCTTCTTGCTTTCCCCGCAAAAAGCTGGGTAGGAAGAGCTGTGATGATGTGCAGCTATAGCTCCCACAAAGCTCAAACCTCCCAAGTATCTAACATCTAGCTTCGTCCTCACCGCTCGTGCATTACTCGTTCCCTCTTTGTTTACCGTTCCCACTTTTGTAGCGAGAGTATCTACGCGACGGGATGTCATGATTCAAACACTCTCCACTGATCTTCATTTATTAAGCAGCAAAGTGCAATTCCTCCATCTGGTTCCCCAATCCATCTTTCTCTTGATGTCGAATTAGCCACAGCAAGTGAGACATGCAGCACCACGAACGAGGGGTCGACTTTCACATGTCAAAATCTCGCTTCGCTCCCCCTCCTCCCCGCCAAGTTCGTCTCCACAGCCACTGACACCCTACGCACGTCGCGACACCCCAGAAGCAGCAAAGCATCAAAAGCCTCAACAGAAAGCGGCGGCATCGAAGGAATGAGGCAATATGGATACGAAGCCCTCAATACGTTTGAGTTCAGCGAGATCTCCTCTTTCATCATTACGTGCAGCCGCCAAGTCAATATCTTCGGTCCGCACGGGTCGGTACGATCGACTCGCGATCCCGAATTGCGAGCAAGATGGCATCATCTTGCAACCCTCTTCTGCTTCATTGCAGTACGATCATGGAGGTTGTGATGTTGGACGGCTATCGCCATGCTGGCCATGCCTAACATCCCAAGCAAGGACAATCGCATCTCGATCCTCGCAATTACCATATCTACGTGTCCGTGAAGCCTATGCAACATGATTCGATTCTTTGCGCTGAGTGGCTCAATGCTCCGATCACATATTAATTGCATGTTGGTGATATAAACAGAAGGCTGTAAGTGTTTGTGGGTTGCGCTGGCAGGCTGGCCAGCCCTGAGGGCGTACTGTGGTGGTTGCAACCATTTCGTAGACGCCTCGCTTCGCATTCAGGGGGAAGCGATGGTGGGTGACAGGGGAATAGATAGGGCTTTGTAATTTACGATGAGGTTATTGTTGACTTGGACGGGGTACTTCTGATGGAAGTATCTTCATCTTGTACGTACAAAGTTAAGCTGTTAATTTTCATACATATGCGAACCCTGACGCCTCCTGTGCAAGCACGCATTAGCGGAGATTGAAGATGCAATCCTGTAGCGATATGCAGGCGCTTGGAAAGACCCTTCCCTTCCATCCTCTGCCGTGTCTCTTGAAGAAGCTCAAATTCACTTTGATCCACTTTCGCTCAGCACTCCATGGCGATCCATGATCCCCATTTTCGATAGAGTCGGAGAATTGGCGCTGCGGCTTTGTGGGTACGACGGAGCAAAGTTTCGAACTTCTTAGCAATAATGGGGTGTTTGTCGTGTGGCGAGTTGCTCAACAGTTTCGTTGGTGGTGTGGTGTGGTAAGCCGCTGAAACTTTTATGTGCGATGCGGTGGTGGCTGGTGTCCGCCTTTCCCCAGACCCCCGACCCCTCCACTGCTGTCAGTGAGAAGGGAAGGGTTCAGGGAACGTTCAGGGCGTCTAAACAGCCAGACAGCCCCTCCACACCACACCAAAGGTCGAAATTCAGAGGCCAAACAAAACCCCCTTCACTAACTAAGTAGGCTAGGAGGGTGAAAAAGTCTAAAATAGTGCCCGTTGCGGGAGCGAGGAATATTCAACGGAGATCCCTTCCTCACCACTTCAAACTCTTCGTACCCTGGCAGCGCGAATCATCCTGCCCAGAAGTGGAAGTGAAGGGTCTAGCCACTCCATTTCGAGTCTCAGATCAGATCGGAAATAGTATGGCGAAGAGAATTTTCTCTTTTCTGACTGCTTGAGCTTCGTGTTTGGATGGGCTGTTTGAGGATATAATTGGTCAAAGGGCGAGAGATTCAGCGATGCGATGTCCCTCCCCCTGCCCGTCCCGAACGTCGCGATGGAGCGGTGAGTGAGATAAGAGACTTTTTCCCCTTTGGTTTGACTAAGTACCTTCCCGTCTCATCGGGGGCTTGATATCGGAAATGGAGAGAAGGCTTTGATAACGGGGTTGCTCTATTAGGAAATTTGGTAGCTCGGTGATGAGAGAAATATAGAAGCGAGTTTGGTCTTTGGTGGTTGACGACGTTGGGTCGGGTTTGAGGCGGGTTTGAAGCTGTGGTACAGCAGTTGCTGATCCTTCCTGCAGTCTATGCTAGAAATAATCATTGCATGTGCTTCTATGCATCCATCACTCTCATATCATTTATTTCCCGATTCGACACAGGAGGAAGCGGACAGCTCCGTAGTCTTTGGTAATATCCCCCTTCTTCTCACGGGCCAAAGAAGCAGAATTAATGATTAGAGTAGAGAGGAAGATTATGTGTTCTGCATATGCACCCCTCATCTCAGACTTGATAGCTCCCAATACCCCTCATCGTGAAACGGAGCTTGAGGCGGGGAAGCCTTGGAGTTAATCATCATGACATCTCGTATCCTCTCATCTTGTAATTGAATTCAATCTTCAGATCATACAGAACGTTATGCACCCCAATCCATCAATCTAGCCGACGCAGCCAGTCTTGGTTAAGCTGTGGTAACACAATAACAGCACTGCATACAGTGGCTGAACGCCAACTTCAGCATGTCTTAGAGACCCTGAAGGGCAGAAAGAGGGGTTGGTTCAGCCTTCAAGATTCAGGCAGGTCACATACCAGGCGAGGCGGTCTCGCACGGTCAAGTTAGGCTTAGTCAATTTAATCTAAATCTCGAAGGGATTCGAAGCCCCTGCTTGCTTCCTGGTCTTCTAAGATGACGGAAGTATCGTGACATCTTTTGGTCTAAAACGGTACTTGATCGTCATCTGGCTTCCTAGACGAGTCGAAAAGTTTATTTGTACCACATGGCATCGCGAGGCTTTGGTTTCACTTCTTTCAACAGCAATCAATTCATGAAGCCTTGATATTCTGTATAGATATGATAGAATGGATGTTTGAGTACTTTTGTTAACAATTGATAAGAAAGATTGTAATGGGACGATTGAGAGTTTTCCATTTCGCCGCACTCGTATGATCATTACCTTATCTTCATTTTCGCCCAGCCTGGCGCAAGACTCACAAGGCTGGGAGTGACATCTTTCCCCGCCGCAAAATGAAGCTCTATTTCCCTATCATCTTTGCACGCTTCTCTTCAGCCTTCTCATCTCTATACTCGAAAAAATTGCACGTATAGCTGTTCTATACATAATCACCTCTTCATCTGCTGATCTTGAGTCATCAATGTTTTCCCGCTCTCATTACTCACCTGGACCCGTGGGAAGGAAAAGCTGACATGCATCGGCATCGTCAGCTGTTGCCGTGTCGTACGATCCCGATACCTCTCTTTCTCCGGGCCACAGCGGACCCGCTTGCTTGCGTGCTTGCTGCTGAGCCTTGCGCTTTTCACATGCTGAGCAAAGCTGAGCCGGGCCATGATAGCTGGGCAAAGGCCGATCTTACGATGTGAAGGAGGGATCAATGGCGAACGATTGCGAAATCCTGTCATGCATTGGTCTTTTACTGTGGGATTGGATGGATGAGGGAGAGTGGACGTGATGGCAGCCTTGGGAGAAGAAGAAGAGGAAGTGTTTCCGGCATCTGGCGAGCCACGAAATGCTGCTGCTCCTCATCGTCGATGCTCCTCCTTTCAAGGGTCTTTTTAACATGCAAGCTCCAGGCTTCCGGCATATGCAGGGTCCTTTTCCTTATCTGAGGGACGATTTGGACCCTTGAAGGGTAAGGATAAATATGGCAGGGTTGAGTCCAGATGAGGTTGGTAGGCTGGAGAAAGCTCTGTAGATAAAAGTCTCCGCGGATCCGCGAGGTGGTGGTGTGATACTGACAGTTTCTCGCCTCTGCTTTTCTGCGGCAGTGACATTCCTGTGGACTGGAGACGCTTTCGTTCCGCAGTGGTTGCCCGTCTGGTGGTAAATTGCAAGCAGACTTCAATACTTACTGCATCAACGGATGGAGATGATCGGGAAGGGAAGGTGGAGTCGAGCTTGACATCGAGGCATGCAACGCCCGTGCCGAATGTATTGGGCGTCAAGCGCGGCCACGTAGAGTAGTACTGGTACATCTGCTAGCTCTGTCAGAAATCTCTGGATCATTGAGAAGAGCTGCTTTTGCTGCTGTCTCACGTGGGTGGCATGGACCCAAGAAGCGACTGTTTTGCCTTCGCTTACTCCTCTAGCCAACAAACACCACACAGTCCTATGCTTGCCAGAGAACAACTGCAACCCAGCCCAAGGACTAGACAAAATGCAAGGTTCGACAGCGACATACAGAGAACTTTAGAGGCCAACAAAATACTACAGAGCAGAATGTAGCAACGTCGGAGCTCGCCGAAACCCCAAAACTTCCAGGACGAACCGAGAGTTCCTCTTATATAACAGAAAACAAAAGAGGCTGAAGTCGAGAACATGCTTTGACAGGCAGGAAATGCAAAGCGGCTGCAAAGACGTTAGTTAGCAGCAAAGTGACAGACATACATGTTTGAGCCGCGCGGGTCGGCTACTAGGTGATCGATTAAAGAAAGACCGGTCTACTGAACCCTCCTGACTGAGGCTTGAGCGGCTATGAGAAATGACTAAGACGAAATGACCTAAGATTCGCTATGTGATCAATGAGAGGATACCATTGCTTCTCTTCAAAGTTGATCAGCTTAAGCTTGGGTACGGTCAGGACATCTAACCATCGGCTTGAAGGCGAGCGAGCAAACGACTGACTTCCCTTGACATACAGCATAGCAGAGCATTCATAGCCCATAGCCGAAGCGAGCTCCCCCTTCCCCTCTTTCTCGAACTTCCCCTCCAAAAGTAAATAAACTTATCCAAATCAGAAACTGCTGGCCTCCGTACGGAGTATATTCATTTGCCGGTTCCCGTCCCTCCCACCCCCCACCATAGGCAATACCCTTTCCATAAGCCGCCCGGAGGTACCTGCCGTCCAATCCCATCCCATCTCGATTTGAGTGTCGAGCGACTCATGTACCTAGCTCACTGCTCCTTGTGCGACCTTGCATACCACCAACCACCCGCTCCCTTCAGAGCCAGGTCTAGGCTTTAGACACCCAGACACTCCACCCCACCTTAACTGTATGGAATATGCGACTGTATGCGCCAGTACCTATGCCGTCGAGGCCGTCTCCGTTCTCTGCATCGCGATCATCAAGCCGAATTCCCTTGTTGAGACTACTTGGGAGGGAAGATATTCAGGTATTTGAGCGAGAGGGTGTGTTGAATGAACGGGAGGAAATACTGGATTGGGAAGGGATGGGATGGGATAGGAAGGATAGGTGCTTAGGGTTGGACCCTGAGTGTCGGTGACAGGGCTTTAGTTCTGTAGGGTTTTTATGTTAGTGTATGTAGCTGGTACTTGTTTTCACGATGCTTCATTTTGGAGTTTGTCTGGATGGAGTTGCTTGATATTAGGGTAGAGAGAATAAAGTGAGCATTGGAGAATCGCATTGTATTGCGTCCCCCGCCTACTCGCATGGTTCGGCTATGAGAGAAAGCAAAGCAAAATGGAATGTCGTCATTTCGCGGGCTTTACACTCACTCACGACATCATTCGCGGTGGTGGGGTACATGCTCGATAAAGGCTTCCACTATGTATAGAACCAACCAACCACTTGGCTTGCAGAAGTCACGCCTACTGCAGAATAACTCCAGCATCCGGCTCCCAATATCTGTGTAATGTCAACAAAACCATTCAAACAAAAATCTGGAGCAGCTTAGCATCTCCATTCCCCATCATTATTCCTGTGGAGTTTCAACAAAATACGGAGATGGAGGAGATACTGGAGAGAGAGAGAGGTGTTTGATCCTCCGCGTCAAAACTAGGACAAGTTAGAGTTTTCAACAAAGTGCCCCCTACCCCTGATCCTGCTCCGCTCTGAAGTGGGACTGCTAACGTAAACTTCCTCCCTCCATCAAGGAGCCAAGAAGATGCCGGGCCCGGAGTGGCTTGCTGGTTCTTAGTACTTGGTCGCTGGCGAATCTGATCCGCCAAGCTTTCTGGAGCTTTCTCTTGTGCAGGAGCAATTGACCCAATCAGGAAATCGGGATCTGAAGAATCATACTGAATCGAGTAAAGCTTTCTTTTAGACTTGGCGCAACTGTTTCCCCTGCTATGAAGTATGAGTCGAAGTCGAATCCATGGATTTGAGAACGGAAGCTAAAGTCGGGTGGTTATTGATTGGTTAGAGGTAAACTTTAGATGGTTTGGCTGTGGCGGATAACCGCGCGGCGGACACTCCACTCGAGCTGTACGGAGGTAAATCTGCAGCCGTTTTGATTCAAAATGTTGCTGCATCGTCGATCGCTTTCAACTTTCCGAAGGTATGATAAATTGCGATTTCGTATCAGATCTATCCACCCATAGATTAATCAGCGCTGTGGCGTCGCAGCTTCGTCCTCAGGAGTGTCTTGAGCTCTCAGCGCGCGGTCAAAAGTTCGCGAAGTTCAAAGTGTGGCGCAAAACACCAGCGCGCAAAAGAACCTGATCTTTTTTTCTCTCTCGTAGGTTCGGGGTTGTGATTGGATGGAGATGCTGGTGGGTGAGCGAGCGAATGTGGGAAGGCTCGCGTAGAGATTCCCGACTTCGAGTGCTAGGATGCTTGCTAGGGTGATGATTAGCATGTCTTCAAATCGCATCTTGGAAAGTTGGAAGTTTAGAAGTGCATATTTGTGTAGCGAGAGGGACAGGGATTACTAGATGCGACAAGGGAGGGAGGAAAGAGGGGCACGGATAGTGTGGTGAGCTGTGCATGAGCGGAGCGGAGAGGAGTGGAGCGGGGTGGAGAAGGGTGGAGAAGGGGAATGCAAGGAGGATGAGATGAAAAGGGGACATGGACGAAGCTGTGATGAGTTTTGTTTCAACTTTTCGCGGTCCAGAATGCGATGATCTCGTCTCCATTAAATAAACTTGGAACGAGAGGAGCTGGCTGGTTATGTCGTAGGAGGCGGAGGCGTCGCCGGTGGAAGCAAGAGAACCTCATCGGAGCTTACATCTTCACCGCTATCTTGTTGATGTGACTTCGGACGCGACCTCGCATGAGAGAGAGAGAGGTGAGATGATTTTGGGTTTGAGTTTGAATTCTCACTTTGAGACTTTGAGTTTATGCTTTGCTGATCGTACGAGTGAGCGCCGTTTGTGTGCCGTCTGCCGTTTACTGTCGTCCGAGGAGATGCTGAGGTCTGTTCATGACTCTGTGAAAATATCAAAGGTTCTGACTCTCCAGCGGGCGGCATTCAATTGTTGAGATTAGTCTTCATACTTCCTGCCGTGTCGTGCCGTGTCGTGTCATGCCGTGACAATTGTCCCTCTTCAGATTAGAACGATCACGATCGAGGCTTAATTGAAATCTTGAGCTCTTCTTCTTTTTTTCTTGTCTCTTGTCTGCGATCTGTTTTCGATTGGTGAAGTGTCACATTCTCATCTCCAGCCCCATGCCTGAATCAGTGGGTGGTCCCAGCCCGCATAATCCATGCCATCATGGGGGGCACAGCACAGCTCACCCAGTAGCCTCAGTCACGACACTGCGCAACCTTGGAACCGGAGATTGGGGGATTGGCTGCGTGGAAACAGCTATGAGGTCATCGTGTCTCTCACCGTGCGTGGGCGGCGTGCTTAGGAGAAAAGCAAATAATTCAAACGGCCGCGCAGCAACACGCAGCGTAATCTTATCTCATGCCATGATAATTGCGTGGAGGCTGAGAAAAATCGAGATGAAGATCTGATGTGAGTAGTGAGTAAAGCTTATGGCGGCTTCCGCCCGCGCGGGTCAGGTCCGCTCATTTGTTCAGGTCAGGGTGGTGTGTTGATCAGGTACATGGTCGATCCTCTCTCTATTTTGCCGGATGCGAAAGTACCGAGAGCGAGGTTGAGTTGTGCCAATTTTAAACATCGTGAAGTGCGGATTCGGCATGCGGAATTTGGGAGGACGTCAGATCAGATCATGATCACGATGTTTGCGATGAGAGTGGGGGAGACGAGGGGGAGCTCCAGGATTTGTAAATTGCGGAAGCTCCGGCCCCCACTCGAGCTGCCCACTTCGAAGAGTCCAAGCTTTCTCTTTGGCTTTGGCCCTTCGCTTGGTTTGGTTTGATGGAGTGGACTGGTGTGCAGTTATGGTGGGCCCACGATAGTTGTTTTGGTTTGGTTGGGTGTTCCATGTTGATTGTGGAGGCTGATGATGATGAGGTGAGACTGGAATGCTCCGGAGGGCTCGGTACCTGGTTCAGGGATTTGCTGCCACCTCGCCATGATATGATAAACGACGACGACGCCGACGACGATGCTGGAATCATCAATGACGGCCTATTCCGTCGTGCCTTGCTTGTAAAGGGTCAGGTGGTCGCAAATACAATTCCATCGACGTGGCATGAAGTTACCAAGAGAAAAACATCGGAATGTTGGCAAGGAAGCGAAGTTTCGGGACGGGCATTGTTTTGTCTCTCGGGGACGAGGGCGACGGCGAGTTGGAACGGTGACTGTACATTCCTATCATAGCCGCCGTGTTCAACTTCATTTCATTTCATTCTCACTTTTGCCTTTGTCCTTCGGTAGCCGATGTTGGCCTTGGAGTTGTCCTCCCACACGTATTTGTGCCATTTCTCTAAATTATTTGTTTGTAAGTGGAAGGAGGCTTGATATCCAATCTCAATGCCTGTCTTCCAAGGTAACCGATATCCGGTTTTTGGAATCTTGATGCCGCGACGGTGAGAGAGAATTGGCAGTGGCTATTGGCGAAGGACGCGGCGCACGCAACGAGAAGAGAGAGAGGTGGTATAATTTGAAATGCACGATTGATTGCCTAGCAGCCATACAGGCTGAGGATGGCGTGTCCTGATGCTTCTCATTGGTATCAGATACCGCATTTGCCTCCAGACCCTGACCTGAAGCTGCATAGCATCTGCATCTGCTCGGTCGGGGTCTGCAGATGGAGGGAAGGTAAGATGAGGGATCTCTGATAAGGAAGGAAGGGTGCTTACCTTACCTTGTCTTGCCTTACTTACCCGCTTGTTTTGTGTTTTGTGCGTTATGTCTGGAGTTGTTGGTGGAGGGGAAGACATGCCACCTTCTGGTGATCCCCCTCATTCTTCGATTTCTTGGACCAATCGTTGATAGGAGCCCAGACAAGTGGGAGTTCTTAGCTGTTATCTGGACGGTCAGCCCATAGATGTGGTTCCGAATATACCGAGACTTTTCTTGTCGGTTGTATCCATCTCCCGCGAATGGTCTGTTGATTCGATTCGGGGTCCTGCCTCGTAGGCATCTCCGTACTGGAGGGGTGGAGGGGTTGTGATACGGAAGCTTTTGAGAATGGGGGTACAGGCACGAGTACCGGACTGTCAACAACGCTAGAATAATCATATCATTTATAATCTGGATCGTAATCTTTCGTGGGTGACACCGGATTTTCGAATTCGCACCTTATCTGGCGGCGAATTATGCCCGATGCTGTACTACTTTCTGTGATACAGGCGAAAACAGCCACAGCCACCAGACCTTTGGATATCAATCTACGCGCCCAAAGATGGGGATGCAGATGTTGATAGAGATTATTAATAATAGCTGGAACCCCGAGATAGGAGAGAGGGACTGGCTTGGTAATGATACGGAATATCGTGAGTAACTTCTGCTAGGATACGCAAAGTCCGTTTTGGTGGAATGAGACACAGGTGCTTCTTGGTGTAAGCCTCAACGCTTGAATCATGGTCAACAGCGTCAATTGGTATTCAACTCGAAGGCTGAAGATGAGTTCCTAGAATGCATCCTAGGATGACGATTGGTCTTGTCGAAGGGTCTGTACCCCTCACCATAGCTCTCGTTTTATCTGGGGGTGGCTTTCTTCAGAGATGCCGGTAGCCAGCAGCTAGACAGATGGGACTTCGTGGAGAAGTACTGTTGATTAGGTGAAGCAGTGTAATATGCACTGGAGCAGCCATTCTGCTGCAATGCATGACTTGAGTGATGGCTCTTGAATCATACTCACGCTCATTATCCATGACTTGCCTGCATCTGCTCCTTCTGCATCTGTGGATATTGAGCAGCGTGTCGACTTCATCTGGTGGCAACCAGTAAGCGGGCTCAACCAGAATTGTGAAGCTCTCCAACGCTTGGCTGGCTGCAGTCACTCTTGCTGTGAGCCTGTGAAGTGCAGGAGGGCAAGTGTGGTTGTGAGTGGTGTCAATTCGATGGGATGCCGACTTTTCCATGCTGGCCTTGCCCTTGTAGGTCAAGGTCAAGTCCTTCCCATATCCACTTCTGCCATGGCTGCTGGCCCGTTCGCTCAAACGAAGAGCCAAGCCTCGAGTCCACTCCCCACCCTGGCACAGACCGATGCAAGCATGGACAGACCCTTGATCCCAGCTTACGCCTGCTTGTTGCATGGCCGATGGCCGTTAGCTCGCTGTGGCTGCAACTTGGCATCAAACCGGCAACGCCAACTTTTGCAAGTTCTCCTCTCCACTTTGACGCACAGCGAATCAACGACTGCAGACATCCTGCTCGTTGTGTCCCACCCTCCTCGAGAAATTTGCTGGGATCCAGAGCCTCTAGCAGCCTAGCCACATATCGCCCATCACCCCAGCAAACTCGAAATATGTGTGGTTTGTTGTGGCCGTTTGCGATAACACAATTTTTGGAGTAGTCAGGAGAGGAAAAAGGCAGAGAGGGTTGCCACAAAGCAGTTCATCTTACACTCGCGGTCAGTACAGGATTACGCACGGCATGAGGTTATTTTCTTATGTTTATGTGCCAATGATGCATTCAAAGATGTATGGGCTTCGGACTCGGCATGCTCTGCTTGCGGCACGGGTGCCGTGTCTGCTGTTTCTGACCCGTTGAAGCCGGAGAGCGCTGGATATGGATTATTT
This sequence comes from Cadophora malorum, assembly GCA_017365405.1. Classification (NCBI taxonomy): domain Eukaryota; kingdom Fungi; phylum Ascomycota; class Leotiomycetes; order Helotiales; family Ploettnerulaceae; genus Cadophora; species Cadophora malorum. Next base: position 54,445 of record JAFJYH010000134.1, on the reverse strand, counting down.
GCACTGTTTGAACAGCAGTCCAGAGCAGGCTGCAAAGTGACATATCCCTATTCGTAGCGAGCAGCACGGGGACATGACACCGGGCGTGTAACCGGCACAGCTGGGGATCTCCAGATTACTAAGAGACAAGAGAGAAAAGTTTGGCATTCTAGTTTCAGTCTTAAATTTGGCGAGGAGATGGAAAGTATGGAGTTGAGGAATGCTGGGGGAAGAGGAGAAGAGGAGAGAATCCGAGACGAGAGGAGAGGAGAGGAGAGCATGAAGATGTGCGTCGTCGTGGTGGAGAAGGAGGAGGAGGAGAATCATGATGAGAGCAGCCCCCCTGTTGTTGGTGTTGTCCTCTTCCAGCCTTGCCCAGTCCAACTGAAATCCATTGTTGAGTCCGGACCAGGAGCAAAGCAAAGCGCAGAAGAAGCAGGACCAGGACCAGCACCAGAACCAGCACCAGGATATCAAGACCCACCATGTTTGGCAGATCAAGGCGGCCTCGTACCACCCATGTCGACCCATGTCGACCCATGTCGATGTAGCTAAAGTTATGTGCAACCCCCCGGTTCATGCCATGGCTTTTTGATGCTGCTTTGCCTTTGCAGCTTTTGCCTCCTATGCATCTTGCTGCCGCGCTATCAACTCACCCATCCATTTCGCGCTTCAACTAATTCCAGTCCTGGTCTGGCTTGATTTCAATCGCCTGCACCATCTTCAACTGGTCCCCACTCTCTTCCCTCGCTCTAACCCCATCCTCCCATCTTATCCTCACCTCACCTCACCTCACCTCACCTCACTACTCGCCTAACCCCAGCACCTTCCAAGGAGCGAGCGCCAGAGCCAGAAGCCAGAGCCCGCCGCGTCCATCCTTATTCTCCTGCTTCCCACCACACCCTCCCTCCTACTCTCACCACCACACATCTAGGCCTGAGCCAGCCTTCATCAACATTAATATCTCCTCATTCCATTGTTGTGCTGTTGGATTCCTTTTTCCAGATACAATTGACGAGCTCGACATTTGGATCAGTCATTGCTTCCTCGCTCGCTCGCATAATCCAGCAAGACGTCATTTATTTGCTCCGGTAGGCAATAAAGACTCTTTCCTCGCCCTCCCGCGTCAACCCAGGCAGGCCGCACACCACACAACAAGAATAACAACGCCCGGAAACAGAAGGAACAGGTCGAGAAGCCAACAATATTTTGGCTTTGTCCTGGTACCATCTTTTCCACCTCTACCCACGAGATCCGAGCCTTGCCTTCAGTCCCGTCGACTAACCCCCCGGCTCGACAAAGAACGACTCGATCGCTCCTTCCGACGCCGAAGAGTATCACACACGATAGCTGGAATACGCCGTGTTTTGACCTTCCTCGAGCCTCATATAGCCCTCGCCCTAGCCCCGTGCTTCGCAGAAGACCCCATTACACCCTCCTCTCGTAAGTCTGAGTAATTGCATGCGCTCCAATGTAGCCTCCTCCTCGACCGACGAGTGCCACCTACACATTACCTACACATTTCTTCCCACTTTCTTTTTCTCCTCTTTTGCATTGCAGCAACCCTACAGAATAGACCAAAGGACGAGGCTGACCTGATCCTTCCGTCGAAGACTAGCGCAGCATCTTTTAGTTCCTACCAAGAGTAGAGTCGAGAAATTCAAATGCTAAGCAGGAATTGAGGCTGCTTCTTCGACAAATCACACTTGTCGAGCTGCTATACTTACTCCTGTCACTCCAACACAACCCATATTTAGGCGTTGACCGTACGAATGCCTTACACTCCTCCTTCGCAGCGTTCTCCAGCTGTGTCGGCTCCTCACTCCCCGGCTGCCAGCCGTCGATCTTCCTCATCATATCAGTCTGGACAAACGCTGGGGGCTTCAGCTTCCAATCGACCGGAGCTTCCACGATCAACCTCATACCTCACCAGACATCGACGGACGACTTCTGTCAAGACCGCATCATTCGCGCCATCCTCAGAGCCAACACCACCTGGAACAGCCGACAAGGAGAACAATGATACAAACGGTTTGACTGCTTCTGGCAGCATCAGACAATCACCGCCTCCTGTGACCGACGACACTCAGATACCTGCTGGCGCAGTCATCTCGCCACCCGACTCTGCACAAAACTCGAGCGATGACGAGGATACAAAAGAGTCAAGAGGTCGGGAATTGGAAAATCTGGCAGAGCTGCAAGCTGCCATCAGGATAATCGAGCAACATAGGGAGAGCTCGCCGAACAGGAAGGCTGAAGAGACTGGAAAGGCCAACCAGGCACTAACACTCATCATGCCACCTTCAGAGTCCGATGACAAGCCAACGGCTACCCATATCGAGGAGACAACCGTCAACACTCTCCGAAAGCTCGGCCACAACAGATCGAATACAGACACGTCTATCTTCATGGACATGAGACAAAGCCAACCGGAGACCCCTCTCACTGGATCTGACGAGGACTCCGTCACCGACGATGAGGAGCCAAACCGATCTCGTCGAAAGCCTCCCATGCTCAGAAAGAAGTCTGGTGAGCTTGTTAGACCGGCCTTGAGACCTTCGTCCGCGAGGAGGCGTCCTTCAAGTATGCCGGGCACGCCGACGTTCTCCAAGGCTGTACATTTCGACTCGCACCTCGAGCACGTCCGTCACTTCCTCCAAGTTGATCGACCTTTAGCTGTCAGTGCAGGCTCGTCGCCTGTTGAGCAATACGACAGCGACACCGAGTTTCCCTTCGACGACGGAGCAAGAAGTCTACCCTTCGAATGGGAGATCGTCGTTGCTAATTTCCCTCCCAATCCCGAACCCATCAAGAAAGGACAAGCTGTGAAAGTGGAAAGAGTCTTCTTATCATCAGACAACAAGACGCTGGTGGGTAGTGTTGTGGTCGCTAATTGGGGGTTCCAAAAGAATGTCGTGGCACGCTTTACACTTGATTACTGGAAGACCACCTCAGAGGTCGTCGCCGAATTCAACCACGACGTTCGTCAAACAAGGCACGATGGTTGTGATCGATTCAACTTCAACATCAAGCTCGCCGATCAAGCAAACCTTGAAGCCAAGACGATGTTCTTCTGTGTGAAGTATACTGTTAACGGCACTGACTACTGGGACAATAACAATGCAACCAACTACCAAGTTGACTTCCGCAAAAAGGCCAAGCCACAGAATGGAAAGAAGGGCATGTCTGGCGCCGCATCACGACCTGTGAACTCTCTACCCAGGAGTAACAAGAAGTCACCCCCTGCCGGTGGAAGACCCAAGAATATGCCTGTGGCTTTTGATGACTTCGCTGATGGGTTCGATGGGAAGTATCAATTCGACGACTTCAAGCAACCCGTCAAGGACTACTTGGGCGAGTCGGGCACCTCTGTTCGCCTAAAGGGTGTGAAGTCTGCTGTCAGTCTGGGTTCCGATAATCTCACACGACGCGCTCCACAGCCAAATGGACAAGCTTTTGGAAACCGATACGATTTTGGTGCCTCGCTCTCCGCTGCCATTCAAGCTGCCAACACCGTCCTCGGTGACAAGTCTGGCTTGACCATGAAGTCAACAGCAAAGAAGCAAGCACCCAAGAAGTTCACCGACGCCGATGATAACTCTTCGCCCATCACCATGGCAATCAAGCGACCAGTGCAGAAGCCAGCACCGGCAGTCAAACCCGTCACCGTCCAAGCATCTGCCTCTGGAACGGACTCGCCCCGTCCTGTTGGGACCGAAAAGCCTGCTCTGGCTTCTCAGTCATACAACGAATTGTTGGACAAATACTGCTTTGTACGTACCAACGACCATCACTGGACCGGACAGGACAGAAGCTAATATTACTATAGTTTGGGTCATCCAAAACTTCTCCTCAGTTGAAAGACGGAACCATGCGATCTGGTCAATACGATGGCACCAACGACGATGGCTACGTTCTCGGATCGGCTGATTCTACCGCGGATAGCTCGCCGTTAATGATGGAGAGGATGCCAGAACCGCAATCTCAGAAAGCAAGCACGCAGGCGTCTCGCTCTGCTTCGCCAGCCCCGATGACGGGCTTCGTTTCGGGTACGTCTCCGATGTACCACAACTTGCATGCTGGTTTTCCGTTCCACGACACTCATACCGCAACAGCTATTCGAGGTTGAATTTGACGTTTTCAGCATTCTGAGTGATTTTTTTCGGCTGATACCCCCTACCTTTTACGAAACGACGATACGAATAATTCTTTTTCGGCACGATGAGAGGGCGAAGTCTGATCAAAGTGGTGATCTTGGTCTCCGAGATCACAGGAATTGTTTCGATCACCTCTTTGCTGAGTGTGGTCATCAAAATTTGAAACGGATTGGTCGCGAGTCTGCCACGAGAAGATTCGGATCATGCCCATTTGTTCTTGGACGTCTCCCACGGGAGCGTTCTTAATGCATTTCTGCGCGGGGACATCCATCATGATTGCTTTGCACGGAGTTTCTATTCTTTCTTGTACTTTTGAGCGTCCTGCATATTTTTTTGTCCGGCTGGGTATCCCTGCCGGCGATTTCTCACCTCCTTCGTACATAGACTGGGTTTTTAATATTTTATGGATCCGAACCTTTCCAAGTTGGGGAGAGGAATTGGTGGTCACAAGGCTTTTCTTACGGCCTCTCGACCTTTGCGAAATTGAGATTGCGACTTTGTGTTTTGGATTTGGGAAAAAAGTTGTGTTTTGCGCTGGATTTTGGAACTGGGGGAGGTGGAGATGGAATAATCCCATGGGTATATACGAGAAAATGGGATTACTGGACTGGGTGGTGGGCAATGCAATTGGGGCGGGATAGAAAGGATACCGGAGCAATGGTCGGACAATTACCCAACCAAACAAACAATACTTGATACGATAAGGATGCAGAGAAGCTTAGCTGGGGGAGATGGATCAGATCGGGGGGGATTGGAGGTTGAGAAAGCGAAGGGAATGGACTATTTCGAGTTTGAGGTGTTCTCTTACCCTTTTATCTGAACTCTTGACTATTCTGCTTGCTTGCCTTGCCTTGTCTTGCCTGCTTGCGCTGGATGGAGTGGAGAGGTAGTCTGTGGGAGCGAGGTCGATCCGGATAGCTAACTACTTTGATTGAAATGAGAGACGGTTGATTGATCATCTTTACGCTTTCTCGCCATCGTGCACTTTTGAGAATTTCCTTCCTACATGAATCTGTGACCACTTGCGGGCTTCAATTCAGATGGGCTTGTGATTGTGATGAAGATCCTACAAATCGCAATGAGTCGTCCTGTTTCTGTTCCTGCTGTTCTTGACCTGACTATGGACGATACTTCCATTGCAGGATTTGAAATCGCCTAAGGCAGTTAAAACTTTAGTTGTTGGCGTTTGGACACTGTTCAGATGACCATGGCGATCTTAGAGCGAGAGCGTCGTGATCTGGCACAGATGAGGTGGGAGAGAAAACCAAGTTCCAGGCACATGAATCATGGCTTTGGATGCGTGGGTGTGAGAGGTAGATGGTTCATCACTTCTTACTTCGCTACACCGCCACCGCCTTGTTTTTTATTCTACGATTTTGTCGAGCATTTTACTTGGCTACCTGGGATGAATTGATTGGGGAGGAGATTGAAGGTGTGGTGATAGGTGGTGGTGATAGGTCGTCCTTGGTGTTGAGGGAGGGGTGTGTGAGTGGCTGATTCGCTGCAGTTTGTGAAGAGGGTTCGGAGATTTTATGCAGTTGGGAAGTTGGGACAGAGTTACTTGCTTCTGGAATACCAAGTACTTGGGAGATGAGGCGTGTTTGGGAATGGATTTGCGACTTGGGAGTTGATTGTTGCTTCTTGAAGATTGCAATGTGATGTCATACCCCTCTAGTTCACCGTTGTTTTGCACGTTCGTTAGTGTTGGTCTTATCATTGCTTTTTTAATGGAGGTGTTGAAGAAGTCGTTAGTGGAGGGAAAATTGAGACAAGCAGGCATAGCCTCGTAAATGCTATCTGCGTTGAGGACTTCTATTGTCTTGAATTGGAATAGTTGATATGGTGGGAGGAATCGAGAACGTTGAACCCCCACCTACGTATGGCTCCACTGTATAAGCCTTGGATCGATTTTTCTGGTACGGCTGGCGCGGTGCCTGCTTGCCGGTGGAGCGGTGAGGGTATCGTGAGGTGGATCTATGCCCACACACACCACACATTTCCATTCCCACCTGCCTGTACCAGGTACCTATCGATGTTCCCACTGTGGAGTGTATCTTGCGTGCTTTATCTCTCTTTATCTATGTCGTCATCTCTTTGATGGGTCCGTAGATAGCCATAAGGTGGATGTATGTGCTATGATAGGCATGTGAATCATTGTACTCTTGTGGATAGCTGGTGGAGTTAATGGATAGGCGGTGGAACTGAATCATGTCTTTGGTACGTACATATCGCATGGACTAACGTTATGTACAGTAAGGAATGCTTACATATGCGGCTCTGTGGATATGCGTCTCATGCTATGACGATCTTATGGGTCTGGTTGCAATGTTTCACTCCGGAGAGATCGGGATCGGAATGATGCGAATTTGGGTTTCGGAGGAGATGGAAGGAAGTGGAGTTTTGCTTTTCTTGGGTGAGTTACTTTTTTAGGAAGTTGAAGATAAATTGAGTGGAGCTCATGTAGGTGTGGCTGGTGAGGTGAAGAAGTGGAGATGGGATGTGTTGTTCATGTGTTTGTTGTTCAAAGCCAGGTGAATTTAAAAGGTAGGGATCCCTTTCCGAATTCTTCAGAGCTCGACTTTAGCAATCGATCGATCATTTTCTCCCGAGGCTGACACGGAGAAAGAAAGATGGACGCGAAATCGAAAGTCAACAAATGCTGAATCATGTGACTGTGGCGTGCTCTTATGTAAGCGAGGCTGGCTGGCTTTGAAATTCACAGCCGAGGATTGGTGATGATGGGACGATTTATTTTCGAGCTCAGAGCTTGGACTTGAAGCTCCATCCCAACATCAGACGACAACAATTGAGATTGCGCAACACATCGACAGCATTACGACCCAATCTCCCCGACCATCTGTCTATCAATACTTCCCAGGTCAAGCATCACTCACTTTCGGCCAGCATCTCGAATTTCGAAGCAGAAATCGTATGAGGACAGGATTGAAAGAAGGGTGCAGGACATAATGGACAGAGCAGCAACAGCAAGCATGAGGAGGTGTCTAAGAAGTGGCAAGGCTTTACGATGTGCAACTTCGACAACCACGTCCCGCTGCGTCGCAACAGCAATCTGTCCCGCCCGCTCAGTTGCCACGAAATCTGCATCTCCCTCGATTTCAGCATCACTCCCACGAACCCGCCGCCAGCCCACCTCTCTCCTCGCACAATCTCAGAATCAGCATAATTCCCCTCGCAGAGGATATAGCACGCCCTCATCCTCCCCATCTACACCGCAAGGCACAATCGGCTCTGGCTCTGCCGGCGTTGCCGAGGAAGCAGCTCGAGAACAAGAGATCCTACAAGCACCGGAACATCTGAATGATAAGGAGCGTCAGATCTGGGAGATGTTGATGCGGGAGCTGCAGTGCACGAGTCTCGAGGTGCAGGATATCAGTGGTGGGTGTGGGAGTATGTATGGGATCGATATTGTTAGCGAGAGGTTCAGGGGATTGGGGATGTTAAAGCAGCAGAGGTTGGTTAATGAGGTTCTTGGGGAGGAGATCAAGGGATGGCATGGGGTGCAATTGAAGACTAGGGCACCGGACGTGTAGTTTGGAAAGAAAATGAGAGAGAATAGGACTGATGGGGGCTTGGGTATCCTTGTGGAGAGAGGGTGGAGCTGTGGGAGGAGGAGGATATAAGTTGAAAGCAGCAGGATAGGATGTATATATAGTTGGTTGGATGTAAGTTAGGATCAAGACATAGGGATGAGGGATACCAGAGATTATAATGCGAACTCTATTCTTGCGTATCGATTGCTCTACAGCTACACAGCCCACGCATACCATGGTCGTCAAAATAAGCTCCCGCCACATCCCTCGCAGCATACATTTTTTCCAACGGACTCCCCACAGTCAAAATAAGCTTAAATTCCACCAGATTCGGATTTCGTGGCTTGATCCCAGTGGTTCCCTAGGTACAGGGAATCCGAACATACATCCCGCGCTGCAGACGAGGTGATGTTGTTTCTATTACATACTCGGTGTTGAGGCACGAATCGCACGATGCCGAGCTCGGAGAGGAAATTGATGACCCCCATAGGTTTGCGCTCACCAGACCGCGGGGGCTACTTTTGAATTATACCTCCACGTTTGTGGGAAGGGTGTGCTTTCTGGTAGGGAAGCTATGGGGTTAAAGCTGAGAGGTCGATGTCATCGTCTCAAGAAGAGAATAGCGTGGTCTTGTCTTTGCTTCAAGGACTCATTGACGATCTTGAAGTCATACTATTCCTCTGGGAAAACAGTGAGCCCCGATAAAATGTTACTCTTGTTATTTACTGTAAAAGAAATGCAGGTGCCGTTCACCTACTCTCGTAACGGACACGGCGTAGTGGCAACTGCTTGTTTACATCGACCTTTCAACTCTTGTTTTGATATCAACAGACATTCTGGGTCTGTGAGGAAACTTTGAATGAACACGGAGGCGGAAGTCTCACTAAGTGGACTCTTTCAAAGCTATTCCAGTGTGCCTCTCTGAATACTTAATCCCTTCATTGTTTTGAAGGCGGATAAAGCTCGCCAGTAAAAGGGGTATTTCGGCTAACCTTCCCCCAACTTAGCGGGGTAATTCGAATGGTGGGGTAAAATGGACGACGACACCCCACTCTCCGATGATCGCTTCGTAGACAAACAGCCTGAATGCGAGGTCTCAAACTTCCCAATACCTTTATTCAAGCTTTCGGTATTTTTTCACTTCTTTTACATGAATATAAAGTCGAATTTTGGTACGATTCCGATCTAATAAGCAAACACAATGGCGTCAATGAAGGACAACAAGGCCGTCAAGATGCTGAAGGCGGCGGAGGAGGGAGGGTATGGAGTTATTGGTGTTGTATCTGTAGATTTACCTCTCTCAATGATCACTGTCTGAATTACGTACTGATTGTCCCAAAGTATAACCTCGAAACGATCACAGCCGTCGTCCGCGCCGCCGAGAAGAAACGCTCCCCGGCACAAATCCTCCTCTTTCCCTGGGCCCTCCACTACTCCCCTCTCCTCATCCACCTGGCAGCCGCAGCCTGTTCAACAGCTACTGTACCCATAGTCCTACATATGGACCATGCACAATCAGAAGAGGAGATCGTCGCCGCCTCGGAATACCCCTTCGACAGCATCATGGTTGACATGTCGCACTACGAGAAAGAGGACAACCTGGAGAAGACGGAGCGGATTACCAAGATGCTGCATGCGAAGGGTATTGCTACGGAAGCCGAGCCGGGAAGGATCAATGGTGGAGAGGATGGTGTAGCGGATACAGGGGATTTGGAAGGATTGTTGACGGATGAGGTTGAGGCGAAGAGGTTTGTGGATACTGGGATTGACTTTTTGGCGCCGGCTTTTGGGAATGTGCATGGTAATTACGGGGGTGTGGAAAATATCAAGTTGGATTTCGAGAGGTAAGCTATCTATTCTCTTAGTTCAGGCCGAGCGACGTATGAGAAGGAAGATTCTGGGCTGGGGTTAGTTCAAAGATGCCTCCTCTGGATCGAGATGATCGGGCAAGCAGTTGGAACATCACAAGATGCATACACCATAGTCATGGGGCTTGATTATACGATTAGAGATCTTTGCTAACAACCATTTCCAGACTCGATAAGATTCGCGAGGCAATCAAAGGCAAAGCAACGCTCGTCCTGCATGGAACGAATACTTTCCCAGACGATACGATGCGAGGCTGTATCAAAGGCGGGATGACGAGGTGTAATGTGAACGAGCTAGTTTTGTCAAAATACAATAAATATGTGGCGGAGAACACGGGCAAGGTACCTTTGACAGAGTTGATGGGCAAGGGAACAGATTTGATTCAAGAGTTGATTGAGTACCAGATGGATGTTATGGGGTCGACGGGAAAGGCTTGAATGTTTGTCAAAGTAGCTTGGCGGAGGATGTATTGGATATGCATGAGTTATGTACAAATTCGAGGTTGGCTAATACTCTCCTCCAAATGACTATTCTCGTCAAGTGACCAGGTTCCAATTGAGAGTGCTCAACCCGATAATGGACTTCCGCCCTTCCAGAGAAGCATTCAGGTTTCTTTGGATCTTTTGTTGTCTAGTATCTAAGTTAGCCATCCATGGAACTAAGCCATGCAGGCAACCTCAGCTCCCGACATCTCCAGACAAAGACATCCCAAACTCTTTTCTAATCACAGACTACCAGTTTCATAAGCAGTGAGTTAAGCAAAATGCTGTTACCAATGCCTCAAAGCTCAGCTGTGGAGGCTCATCATTCATCTCATCGATGACTTCCAACATTCCACAAGCAGCCCTCCAAAAATTCATAAAACCCCCAAAATAGGCAAAGACATGATACGGGATTCCCGTCCAGGATCCTGTGTCGGAGCGAGAAGGATAGTACACAGTCATTACAGTTCACACAACCATATCAGCATGAAACAAATGGGGAGGAGTTTCTTAGCTGTTGCCACAGGGAGCCGCGATCCAGGAGATCCGCCGCAAGTATGCCAAACAGTTCCGGATCAAAACCCAAAAACAGAGCGGCGTTGAATTCCACGCGGGAAATAAAAAAGCAAAAAAAGTAAGTGGCAACGAATCTTTAGTAAATGTGATGATGAGTCTCCCAGCTTGACTGTTTCCATCTCTCGCCCTCCTCTTTTTGCTTCTTGTTTACTTGAAGCAGGGCGTGCTCGCTTAAATCATTCTCCGAGATAAAGAGTTGCACTTCAATTAGAACTTAAGTCAAGGGACCTCAGTAAGTAATATTCGCTAAAATACAGAAAGATTCTTGTAACGAAATAAGAAAATTCAAAAACTTTTTGAACAAATCTCAGCTGCCAGGCCTCAACTTGCCAACTCATTCAAGCTCTGTGACTAACATCGAATAGAAATTTAACAATTGAAAGTCACAGTCGAATAATGTCCCATTCAGGATCATTCGAGGCCGCTATGAGTCGGAGTGCTCAAACTGAACTTCGCTCTGAGTTCTAGGCAAGCTCCAGGTTGCAGTGAACAATTAGCAGAACGAGCATTGCAGCGGCGGAATCTGGCCAGTTCCGCAAGTGCAGCTTACAAGTACGAAGGAAAAAACAAAAATACAGACCACTTCAGCGCAGAATGTTTGAAAACCCAAAACACGCAAAAAGTGAGTAGAATTCCGATTCCGCTTCCGCAAGCGCAAGCCTGGCAGCTTGAGTATATATATTTTTGGCCCTTTTCTCTCGCGACTTATATCCTACCTTCTCTTGAATTCTCGAGAGCTTCGAAACAAACTCGGGTTTAAATTTGCCAGACCTACTGACGCAAATCAGTGATCATGAACGAGATGTTCAGGACCCTTTGAAGTTATAATAACAAAAGGTTTCGCTTATGTTCCAAACGAGAGCAAGTAAACAAATCTCCGGTATTTACCTTTCACTTTACCGCTGCTTCAACGTCAGAGCTTCTACTAATATTACTTGAGTATAAGAATTATCTGATTATATGTAGATTACTCTTATTCATATGTGGATATTGCTTTCGTATTAGCGATCGTCACTTGCTGCCAAGCGAGGAGTATCATGTGTTATTCCACATCACCGCATGACTTTAGCAGGAGAAAATTTTGGAATGGGGCCTCGTACGATGTTGCGATTGATACATTGTATACAAGCGGACGAAACATAGCAGTACCAAAACCATGAGGTCGAGACGAGCCTCATTCGCAATAAATCTGATATGTTCACATGGCTCCAAGAAAATAAATATTTGCCCTCCAATTGAGGAACGAGCTTCCAAATCTGGAGACTACTGCGGGGTACCACCATCTCAGTCCTGTGTCAATTAACTCTCTTGAGACAGGTTTGATTCCTGGTGGGACAATTGCAAATGAAATCAAGAAATTTTCGTCTATGTGATGGCCACATCAACACGCTCTCACGATCTGATCATGATATTCGATGTGAAGTCACTTTTTCCATGCGATACAGAGATTGATCACACCTCAAAATGGTGTGTACAAGATTCCATTCGATTCACCGCATACTATCGTATCAAATGCAGCTGCGTGACCTTTGTTCACCTTATTACTTTCTCCATACACCTACTCCCTCTCGCTAGATTTCTGACTATCGCTCGCTCAAAGTGCCATGAAGAGAGCACCAAGTCCTCCAAGGGCAAGAGGAACCATTTCAGAGCCCAACTTCTGTGCAGCATTTGTGACTTGGATTGGACCCGACGTTGTAGTTGACGATGCATCGGGAGTTCCGACGGACGAGGATGAAGAGATGGTCGATGCAGTCGATGCAGTCAGCTCAGATGAGCCAGAAGTTGTAGATGTGGTGGAGGTAGTCGACGTTGTTGGCTCTGGCTCCGGAGTGGTGACGACCTCTTCAGATGTTGTGGAAGATGCGGTTGGGACTGGAGCCTCGGTGGTGGCAGCAGGAGGTGGGATGACGCTCAGGGAGATCGTGGCACCACACTCTGAGAGGGGTGTGTCATTAGGACAGCATCCAGCATCAGTGCAGTAGAATCCAGCAGGGCAGTATTCTGGTCATGTTAACTTATTGTTTCTAGAGGAGATGATCCTGGAATGTCAGAGGATAAGAACCTACTTCCGTTGGAGCAGCAGCTTTCTCCAGCGCTTGGGTTATAGCACGTTGGGAAGCTGACGCATTCGATGTTTCCAGGACCACAGGATCTCTCGCAAGTTGCTGGAGCTGTAACTGGGACGCAGAAGTCTACTTGACGCTCGAACACGCTTCTAATTGCCATCATTGAGAGACGTTGGCCAGAGGTTTCGGCAACTGCTGCAGAGGCAGCGCCAAGGAGGAGAATGCTGGAGGAGAAACGCATCTTGAAAGGCTGACTTGAAGTATTAGACTAAAGTGATTAAGCGAGTGCTTGTGATGTTGAAGTGATGGCTGAAGTCTGGTACAGGCAAGCGACTTCTCTGGAGCAGGAATTCCGCCTTTTGTACTTTTTATCGAACGCCCCAATGACTACTTAATCTCGACATCAACAACACTAAAATATGAGCCCCCTTTCCTAAGGCTCTGTTCCTGAAGGATTGCATGAGGCTAGGAAGGGGTTTCTCCTTGCGGGTGCTGTCACCAATAGCTTTTAGACATTGAAATTTGATTTGCAGCCATAAACGCCAAACTTCTCAAGGTGCCCAATAGGAAAAATCCACACCGTGGAGTTGAGCCTCTGAGCTATTCATAGAGGTCCTTTTGTCCTTGAGCCTCCTCACTCTGAATGCAAGTCATCGGAATCAATTTGGACATGGGCTGCTTCCGGCCACTAGACGAGACGGGACAACTCATAAGGCGGAGCAGGGCTGGTGGTGTCGGGTTAAAGTTGCGGCGCCTTTCCCCAGGTCTTACATCCTACGGTTGGTACCTGAAACGGAGGAGATTGGCATCGGCAAGCCACCTTTTCAGCTGAGGATTCTAGTGTCGTGCAAAAAAGGAAACGCTTCTTGGCAGAAAATCGATGGCCTCGAACTAGGAGTCTGTCAGTTAAATCTGCCTTGTCAACAGAGCTGGATATTATCGCACTAGCAAAACTTTGATCGTGTCGGAATGTTGAAGGAATTTAAACTCGGGGAGGAAAACAAGAATGTTTTGCGCTGCAGACTGGTCTGTCCCTGACATTTAGCCGAGACTTTGTTTTGTACAGGGAGGCAGCAATTCCACCACGAACAATTTCTGCGACGCGCCACCTGTTGAAAATTTCTATTGCACATGCGCAGATATTCGATTTTTTGAGGTTTTTGGTTGCGTAATGAAATCGATCGCATCTTATACCTGTTTCCACAAGAAAGACCCGCCAGCAATATTCTCTTACCCTTCGAACGCAGCTGTTTTTCCTCAATCATAGTACTTGGCAGAGACTCCTTTGATGATCTCCTGTTCACCGTTCTCCTTGGTAAAATCACCAGCTTTATTCACATACTTTGCGACGCGAGCTTTCACCCATTCTCCGGCTGTCAACACTGGTCCTTCTGGTTGCTCATCCAGTCCAAGGCGCTGAAGGAGAGGACTTGGAATTGTCTTCAACTCCAGATCATCTTCGGGGCGGACAAAATACAATACACCCAGTCTGTTTAGATTGGCTTGGTCCGGTGGTGGGGCAACGACCCGGTGGATGCTGCTCTTCAGATAGCCGTTGGTGAGGAAGGATAATGAGTCTGCGATATTCACGGTGATGCTCCCCGGATACTGCTTGACGTACTTCCATGTTTCTTGTGGAGTCCGTACCTGGAGCGCTGCCACCGGCTGACGGAAGAGTAATGTCAAGCTGCCGAAGTCTGTATGGCCTTTGACCCAGACATTTTTAATCGCTTTGTTGACTTCTGGCGTCCTAGCGTGGTACTTCACGTAGCGAAGATGGCAGTCACTTCTTTCGGCATAGCGATGAGTTTCCAAGAAAAATCCTTGAGGCAGTTCCAGGATGATGGCGAAGAATACCAAGAGTCTGGACACTACCTCTTCATGAATATACTTTCCGAATTTCGATATCTCGGGCCAATTCTCCTTGATCATGGCTGGATGTGGACGCTCGTACTGAGGGATGAATTTGGGAATGTTGTATATTTCCGTGTTGTCGAAGTAGCCTTCCCAGAATTATCTTCGAGTATAGGATGGAGATCTAGATCTAAACGACCATTGCTCACCTGGTGCAATTTCGAGGATTCCTATTGGTTTGTATCCGTTGTATCCTCCATTTTCCAAATCCGCCCGATACTTCAACTTTTCTGCAGTATCCAAGTTGAAGAATTCCTTGCCGATAGCGAATTGGCAATCAACATCTGCTTGTTCTAGACCAAAGTTTGTAATGTAGAAAAAACCTTCATAAGATCAGAATTGCGACCTCGGGACACCTCGGCCAACGCTTACCGATTTGCTCAATGGCATTCTTGAGCTGTGCTGCCAGAAGCTGCTTACCACCGGGCTCGTGGAAAGTCGACAAGTCGAGAGTGGCAAGGTCGGCCCAGTCCAATTGATGAGCTGTCTCTGGCACTTGAGTATATGACAGAAGCCTGTTTGATGCTGAAGTTTCAATTGTGTTTGAGACATGACGGTGCATGAGCTGTGAATGGGACTTCAACTTTCAAAAAATCTATTAGTATAAATGAAGATAATAGTGCAACAAGCGTTCTTGAGGATTGACTTTTGCGTTGAAGTATGATAGATGACGATGAGGCGTCGCAAGAATAACAGGATGATCTACCTGTACAACTATACAAGTAAGATGAGGTAGAAGGTAAGCTCAGCATCGTCACTTCCTTGACACCTTTAAAGCGACAGCGATATCACTTCATAGACATCTTGGAGAAAGCAAAGAACTGCCAGCTTCATATTCAGCTCATTCTGTACGATTCACATTCCATTTGCAAGGACCCGACCCGGAAAATTGGGATTCTAAGTACAAGCGAATATCTCTCACGTTCATCCAAACCCTCTAGAAAAATGACAATCATCACCTCCTCAACGCTCATCGCCGCACCTCCCTCCCTCGTCCGCGCCACCGTGAGTCCCCTCCTCCCCTCTTCTACTACTCAAAAAAACTCTCACTAACACCCCCCTCAGTTCCTCGACTGGCCATCCCTCACACTCTGGGACAAGCACTACATGAAAACACTCACGCCTCTCCTCCCCAACGGGTCACCCGACCCCTCAAAAACAACCGGCTTGTCCGTCGTTCCAGGCGATAAAGTGCACGGCACGTTCTGGGGCGGCGAAGCGTTTCTGGATATTCTGGAGAATGGGGAGGGGAGGTTGAGGTGGAGGGGGATGCGGAGGGAAAGGGAGAGAGGAAAGTGAAAGGGACGAGGTTTACGCAGAGTGAAGAGGCGAAGGGTTTTATGGGTGGGGTGTTGGTTGTTGATGGGTAATTGGGTGGTTGGGTGGGAATCTGAAGAAAAAGTTTGATCGGTTTGGGGAGGATTTGAAGGTTTGGTGTGAGGAGTTGGAGAGGAAGAAGTAGATGTAATTCAGAGAAGTAAGGGTTTTGGATTACTTTATTCAGAACCTTGAGAGGCTATTATGAGTGGAATTTTCTTGCTGCTGACGTGCGAACGCGTGTTTTAAGACGAGATGCTGCGCTATCAGGAACGAGCGAGGGCTGAAGAGTGCAAAGAAGGGGAGAATACAAGAGACTGCGACATTGTCGCGTTGATTGTGATGCTAGTAATAGTAGACTCATGATTAAACACAAGACACTCCGAGTAATTGCTGCGTGCCATGTTTGTATGCTCCCGGTGAAGTTCAGAAAAGGCTTCGGTCCAAGTAGACACTCGTCTGTCAGCTACTGAAAGCATTCCTCAACCTGTTCAAAATCTCCTTCGAAGTCTCCCATGCTCTTGACTTCCTCCGCTCAGGTACTACAACATTCGACTTCACCAAGACCTTCCTAACCTTCGCAATCTCCTCATCCGTCAATTTACACATCGTCTTTACATACTTCTCTGCACCACCCCATTTCCTGTCCACCATCTCCAGCATAGCCAACATGCTCTCCAGTCTAGCACCAACCATTCGCTCCGCTCGTTCTCGTCCGCCTCCACCAGATCGAGCAAAGACTGGACTTTTCATGAGACGATCTACGACGCCTTCTCGTATGGGTTGGAGGCCGATGTCTGAAAGTTTGTATTCTTCTGCGACGACTTCGGGCTTTACACCGAGGAGTGAAAGAATGATGCCAACGAAGACACCGGATCGGTTGTTGCCTGTTGTGCAGTGGATATAACATGCTGTTGGAGAATCAAGGGACATCGATGCTATATGAAGGAGCATAGTCCGACAGGCGGGTGCACCATGAGTGAGGATTTCAGTAAATGCTTCGACAATGCCCTATATATTCTGTGAGATTGGTACTTCGCGATAGTGAAAAGGGCAAGGGACTGGATTGTATTTCACGCAAAGCATCATCGTAAGTAAACAGTCAGATAGGAAAATCGCTTACTTCTGTTCCATCGCTTGCATATAGCACATATCTCGCAGCCGCTTTTTCTGGCGAGTATTCCCCATCAGGAAACGCAGGACACCAAACCCTCCGTATCCCCTCGAGTTCCTTAAATCCACCTGCCTTTTCTATTTGCCCCTTCGAACGCAGATCAAAATCCGTAGTGACCCCCAAACTTCTGAGCTTCACCACACCTTCATCCGTCACAGTAGTGGTGTCCGGACCCCTGTAGAAGATGCCCTTCCGAACCGTACCCTTCACCACCCCCTTCCCATCCTCGATCGGCCAGCCTCCAACATCTCGAAAATTCGCGAGGCCGGGGATATCCACGAAGGGAGGCTGGACCTCTGGCTTGTCGGTCATGGGAGCGTCACGTGGGTAGTGAGCCTGCTCAGCGACGACTCGTTACCTAGGTACACCGACTTTTGAGGCTCGCCAAGGTCCAAGATCAACAAAGAGAGTCTGATATTCGGTAATCGTGTAATAGCGATGTGACTCGGCCTAATCAGGCACAAGACGTTGCTATCAGTCGACTGAGTATCAAAGATAACGCTGACGATTTATCCGGCGTCTTCTGATTTGGTCTAGTGCTTGCATTCCCCTCGTGATCATGCATGGAGATCTGCTTTGAGGTTGGAGGCCTGGAGTTTCTCTGCAGAATTAATGTTTTGTTGCACATCTACATGCATTGATGATGCATGGGGTTGACTGGCTGTCAATTGTTCATGCAGACGTGCAGTTGACGCTTGCAGTCATTCGGCCAACTGGCTGCAGAATAGTGCAGGCTAGAGCAAGTTGGACTTGCGCTTCCGCCGTCATCGGATGGTTGGTTGGTTTGTCTGAGTGGTCGAGTGATCAATCATCTGAGTCACTTGGATTTGTTGCACATCGTATCTGAACCCCTATCCCTTGTTGCATGCAGACAGCCAAGCAAATAAAGAGGCGGGGTGGTGGGGGTGACTCGATGTTCGTGTTGACCGTGAGCGAGAAGATGAAGACTTGAGAGAGAGGGCCGGGAGGGGTTGCTGGATTTGGAGGGGCGTGGTGGGGCTTGCTCGCTAGAAGTTTAGCGAGGGGGTTGCTCCTTCCCCCTGAAGAGTCTTTCTGTGATTGTTGCAGGGAGATTTTCGAGGCAATTGGTTTTTTGAATTCGATCCCTAATGACTGCTCTAAGGTTTGACGAAATTTTATCCGGGTGAAAAGAGCTGTAGACAACATGTCGAAGATCAGGGAAATGGATTGACATATGGTGTCAACAACCTATGCCTCAGTTTCCGAAAGGAAGAAGTCATCACCGAGCCAAGGCCAGCTCCAATCTACCTCTCTTACCCGTAGCTAAGTAATATCATATTTCATAATCTAGCACCCAGAGACAACCTTCGCATCAATGACCGCGCTCGTCCCACTTTTCACAGACTCCACAGCCCTCTTCAAAACATCCTCCAGATTAGACACATTTTCCACCTTCTCGGCAAACAGATTGCCGCCCGCAGCAGCCTTCGCGATACCTGCGTAGTCAGGCGAGGGACTGAAGTCGATGTTGAGCTCTGCATTGGTTGCTTTTGAGCCGAGACCGTCGGGGTGGACAAGAAGCATTGATCGCCTGGGTGCGTTCCATCCTGGCTTTGTGTAAGCTTGAATCTTCTCTAAAATCAAGAACTCTTTTTGAAGGGCTGTAAGTTACCTTTGTTATTGAGTACGATCGTCAGAACAGGAATTTTGTAACGATGTGAAATCCAGTATACAGATCCAGGGACGGAAAACAAGAAAGTTCCATCACCCACAATACAGACAACGAACTTGCCCTTGCCCGCTCCGTTCTCAAATTCCGAAGCAAGCTTGATGCCCAAAGCTCCACCGCCAGACCAGCCTAGTCCGCCTCCTCCACAATTAATCCATGAGCCTGGGAGAGTAGCTTGAATGTTATCCGCCACGAAAAGAGTGTTTGTTACAGCTTCAATAGCGAAAATGCTATCTTGAGGCACAAGTTTGCGCACTGTGCGACAGAGATATCCTGTTCCGAAAGTTCCGTCAGATTTTGGCTCTGCTGCTTTCGCAATATCGGCCAGCTTTCTGCTATGCGATTCGGCGAGCGCGTCCCAGCGTTGAGTGAAGACTTCAGAGTTGATTTTGGTGGACAGGGACGAGGTGATGTAGTTGGCGAGTTGGGATATTGAGGTGAAGCTGTCGGCTCTGTATCTCTTGAGGGCGTTCAGATAGAACACGGGCATTTGACTATCATGTGTTATAAAAAGCTGGCGACATTGGCAATTGCAATTACTCACTTCTTCAGAGGGTCGACATCGATGTGATATATCTTGGCGCCTTCTTTTGGATGGCACTGTGTGTTGATCCATGGAACATCTGTATATCCCTTTAGTTCCAACTTTACTTCCCCAGTCTTGTTGCTTACCGCAGTCGATCACAACAATGACATCTGCAGTTCTGACGGACTCATCATTGCCATATCTCAAGCCGAGCCACGCCCGATGATCCGCAGGAAAGCACATATCACTGCCACCAGTATCCAGAACCCTCAGACCCTTGACGGCATCTGCAAGCTTGACTAAAGCCCCAACTGCAGCATGATTGCGACCTGTGTAGCCAGCAATGATCAAAGGTTCCTTTGCCTCAACAAGAGCTTCCGAGATAGTTTTCACCGCATTCTCTGTCAGCGCCGCTGGCTCCACGGGATTCCAAAATGCACTGTCAAGTTTATATGGCGTCAGATCCTCCTCCATGACCTCTCTCGCCCCAGTCAAATACACCGGCCCAGCTGGCGCACTACACGCGAATTGCAACGCTCTGTTGACCATCTGCTTGACGTTCTTGCCCGTCTTGATCTCAGCGCTATATCTACAGTACTGTCCCACAATGAGTTTCTGGTCTGGTACGTCTTGGATCCAGTGGATGTATTCGGTTCTAGAACCACGCATTTCGCCTTCAATTGTGAAAGGCGAGAGACCGGCGAAGATGAGGACTGGTGCTCGACCACAAGAGGCGTTATGGATCGCTGCTCCCAGACCCTGGGTTCCAACGTCGACGTGTACGAGTACACATTGGGGTTTTCCGGTGAGACGAGCGTAGCCATCGGCCATTGACAGAGCTACCATCTGCAGAAATAAGTAACTGTTGGTCGTGTAAGAGGTGGGGATTACAAACTTCATTGGGACATGTTATGATCTTTGGAAATTGGCCTTCTTTTTCATTCTGACCTTTGACGATTGCTTCCATGATAGAGGGATGATCAGACCCGAGATTCACAAAGCAATGGGTAACCCCCGCCTTGACATTTTATCAGTTCCACATGTAAATTACTGCAAGCATGGAACCATACATACCTCCCATAGCGCCTCGAAGAAAGCGAACGAAGCTGTATACATGTTGGCGGTACTCGCAATTCAATGCTCAATTCAAAGAAGCTTTGTGAAAAGAAGTTTGAGTGTTGTCAACAAAGCGACTTCCTCCCACCTTTCCCCAGATATTCGATGCTACCAAGTGGGGCAACCATGGCGGGGTAAGTCCCGCTCACATTCGGGACAATGAACGGCACGTCTGTGATTGTACAGCATAATTATTGACCCGATGGGTGACAAATACTTCAGTGCTTCCTGTTGCATCTGTACTCCCATTATTCTGATTTATCGTTCCAGATCTGGTTGGGAGTATTAATGCTGGCGTCGATGCCAGATGTGGCTGGATTTGAGCTTCAGCCACAGCGGAACAGAGTCGCTTACAGTAACAGCTGAAGTGTTCCGCCTGTGCTCTCCTCTCCCCACAACCTTCAACAGCACCAGGCATGACATAGCGTCTGACAACCCCTCATCACTCGAAGCCGACTATTGCTTAATCCCGTGCTTACTCTTTGAACTGCAGACACTGGCTCGTTCTAATCAGGCCATTCATGATGCTGTTCCTGAATCCACTTCAGTCATTCGCCTTTTGGCCGAGATAACCTCGAAGTGGCGTGAGGGGTCGAGCATCACACACAAGTTTGTATGGTATCTCGTGCTACTATAGCTGGCACCAAAATACCATAAGTATATGAAAGTCCTCACGTATTGCTACAACATTCAATTACACCAATTGACCAACTGACAACACAGTAACGCAACAGAAACACTATGCGAGCAGCAAGATACTACGGGACTGAGGACATTAGAGTTGAAGAGATTGAAGAGCCAAAATGCGGAGAGGGGCAGATTAAAGTGAAGCCTGCCTTTGTGGGCATCTGTGGAACTGGTACATACTTTCACAATCTTTATGTCCTTACAGATCAATCCAACTATTCATCGCTAACCATTTGCCTACTCCAGACCTCCACGAATTCCTCGGCGGCCCAACCTTCGCCCCTCGAACACCTCACCCCGTAACCAAAGAAACAATCCCCATAACCTTCGGCCACGAATTCAGCGGCACAATCGTCGAAGTCGGCTCGGGCGTAACGAGCATCAAAGTCGGCCAGCGCGTCGCCGTGCAACCCACCATATTCGACGGCACCTGCGGAGCCTGCAAACGAGATCTACAGAATGTATGCTACAACGGCGGCTTCGTAGGCTTGTCAGGCTGGGGAGGCGGTCTCAGTGACGCCTGTGTTGTACCTGCCGACTACGCGTTGCCGATTCCGGATAACATCCCTTTGGATGTAGCGGCGCTTGTTGAACCTCTGTCAGTAGGCTGGCATGCTGTCTCGCAGAGTCCACTGAAATCAGATAGTAATATCTTGATTCTTGGAGGAGGACCGATTGGGATCGCTGTCATTCTCGCACTTCGGGCGCGTGGGTGCGGAAAGATTATCGTTTCCGAACCGTCATCCAAACGTCAGAAGTTCGATACGCATTTTGGCGCGGATGTCATTCTCGATCCGAGGAAGGACGATATTGTGAAGACAGCGCAGGACTTGACGGGTGGTGAGGGTGTCGATATTGTGTTTGATTGTGCGGGCGTGGCCGTGGGACTCGCTGCCGCTTGTAAGGCGATTAAGGTTAAGGGCACTGTTGTCAACGTTGCGATCTGGGAAAAGGCGGTTCCGTTCCAGCCGAACGATCTGGTCTTCAGGGAGGGGAAGTATGTCGCTTGTCTGGGTTATGTAAAGCAAGATTTCAAGGATGTGATTAAAGCTCTTGGGGATGGTAAGTTTTGTCTTCGTTTTGAGTAACTCATCTGACCTCAACGTAATGTTGATACTTGGCAAAAGCACAACTAACAACAAGCGAAAACAGGACACATCAAACCCGCCGATATGATTACGCGTAAGGTTCCGCTGGAGCGCGTCGTTGAAGATGGTATCAGAGAGTTGATCAAGAATAAAGAGGAGCATGTCAAAGTGCTTGTGCAGATCTGAGCTTCCATCAGACATGGGTAACCTTGTGGAGCGCAATGGTTGGTTGGACGTCACCTCATCATATAGTCGCAATGTATTATCATAACCAGATCAGATCACATCATATAAAGATAAGAAAAGTGCTTGAGATGAAGAATCAATTGCGATCTAAGTAATAGCTAAAAAGTGCAATCAGATCCGACCTTCCTCAAAAAGTAAGAGAGATAAATCAATGCGATCTAGACGCACTATTCCTCCCGTCATCTCGCTAAGAACAAACAAAGGCCTCAGAAGACAAGAAAGCTCATTCCCAACGATAAACACCATCATCGTACAGCACACGATGTCTCCTATTGCCCGGCCCGACCGAGAATCTCCGTCTCGGCATCTGTCTCTCCCTCAACCTCGCCTTCATCTGCTCCTCCTCACGCTCAAGCAACCTCGCTCTAGCAATGCGATCTCTCTCCTCCATCCTCCTTCTGACCTCACTCTCACTGATCAACGCTCTCTCCTGCGCTAGTCCTCTCTCATCCCTAATCGCCAAATTCTCCAACATGCCATGCAACGCCTCACTCTGATCAATCACCGGTCTCAAAAACTGCCTCTCTCTCAACGGCTGCGGTGGAATTGGAACCGCCGGTCGTCGTCTGATCTCCTCATCCTGTTGACGAATGCGCTCTTCGCGACGGCGCTCAGCCTCTATAGCTGCAATGCGCTGATCGCGCTCAGCTGCGATGCGACGCTCTTGTTCTTCGGCTTCGCGACGGGCACGCGAGTCGAAGGAGGTGTGTGATGTGGAAGGGGATTCCCACGCTCTGTTTCTGGATTGAGAGCGTGCGCGCCGTGGAATAGGTCGAGAGCCTACGACGGCGCCGATTGAGGGCACGCGTGGGTGACGGAGGAGAGGGCGCTCGTCGACGATGACGGGGCGGCCGCGTTCGCGCTGTTCACGGAGGGGGAGAGCGCTGTCCATGATGAAGGGTGGTGAGGCTGGTGAGGAGGGTGCCGTGAAGGTGTGGAATGTTTGGGGTGGTGTTCTTGGTGTAGGGGGTGAGTCGACGATGATGATGCGCTCTTTGCGGTGGGTGCGTGTTGGTCTCAACGCTGGCACCTCGCTGCGTCTCTTGGATTTGCGGCGGTGGAGACGGCCGTCTTCTGAGGAGTAATCGCCTGAGTGTCGGTGATGAGAACCGCCTGAGGAACGGGGTGGTGTTTGAGGGAATGTCCGTTGATGGGCGGTCATCATGTATTCTGTTGTTGGTTCACCGAACTGGATCTTGCGGACTGGATTCTCGAGGGTGGATAGCTTCTGGCATGGACGGCCGGGTTGACCGTATTGGCAGAAAGATGTTTGACGGAACTCGATGTCCTTTCCGTCTGGATAACGGTCGACATAGACGTTGGTGACGCACATTGTGACGGTTGAAACGTAGGTATTGCCTGATGGCTTTGGTATGTTGTTGGTATGCCGAGTTGATGTCGGTCTTAGTACCTGTGGAATGGCTTGGGGTTTGGAGACGGTGGTCTCAAGAAAGGTTTCTCTTTGCGAGTGGTGCTTCTTATATGAATGTTCCAAGGTATGCTTGGAAGGTTGAAGTCTGTTGGGGGTCGAGGAGCTCTTTATACAGAGGACTCAAAGATCGATATGTCAGTCTCCGAAATCAGGTACAAATAGTAGTCGCACTTCTGGTTCGATCCGATGAACTAGAGACATGAAGACGACATGTATAGCAGATGTCGTGTCTTTGTATGTTGGAAGAGGGTGAAGTACTAATTGGGATAGTGGAAGGCGATGTCAGAGAAGAGTCCTGAAGTGGAAAGTCGGTCTCTGAATCTGGCAGTCTGAGTAATGCGAGCAAGGCTGTAAACAAACAATCTAGGCTTGTACAGCTGCGTGGGATTTGATTTGCCTTCGGTGGGTAACTTGAATTGGAAAGGATGATAGGAGGCAAGAAGAGAGAGTGCCTGAGTGGTGGGATATGCAGACTCTTTATGTGTTCTGTGTGTCTGTCTGTGTCTTGGAGTCAGTCATTCGGCCATAACTAGGCAGACAGTCACATTTATGTGAGTGGAGTTTGGGGGCTTTTCGAGATGCGAACCAGCCGCTGCGGGCAGGGGTTGGAGTGGTGGAGGCCGCATGCACCGAAAGGGGTTTGGTGGGGGGAAGATGTGGATGTCTTCACCACTCACAGCCCAGTAAGCCCTCGAGCTGCTGCGAGGCTGAGCGATCAGCCACAGCAAGCACCCCGGCCTCTACAGAATGGACTTGAACTTGTGGTGCAATTGCAAGCTTGCATCTTTCTGGAGACCCACTTCTAGTAGTACTACAGTTAACTGTACAGGCTCACAGAGATGCCTGTCAGGGAAAGGCACAGTAACCAGCCCATCATGTCCGACCTCTTTAGTCTCGCGGCCGCCGTTCGAACCTGCAGAGTTACCGATTACAGAGCTCGTACAGGTACTGAAACAATCATGTTTCCTCAGTACCATATTTTGCTCTGTTATGGTCATCATGCAACGGCGAGAGCGTTGTCCCGGACCTCGCGATGGGGAGCAGGGCATGGGGAGGCGCGGATGAGAATGAAGGCTGGAACGAGGAGGATGAAAAGTTGGGAAGCGAGGGCACTGTGGGAATTTGATCGCCGCTTGGCGGGTTCTGTGGGACACCAGAATAGAAACAAAACATCACCCCTCCAAACTCGTGATCCTCTCACACAGCAACCTGACTGGAATGGGACAACCCCTTTTCCTTCGCGTTCCTTTCTCTCGCTCGGGTCGGCGCGAAGTGTGTCCATGTCTTCGAGCCAAACAGAGTACGAGGGTTCTCACCTGTGGCCACATCTCTCACATCACCCATCCCGACTCTCACACACCAACAAGCTGGCATGATTGTGCATGTTTCGCGTAGTGGAGGGTTGGAAAGCAAAATTTAGGTTTCTCGGTGACTGAAGACGGCCAAAAGCAGTCGTCACCAATCGATCCTTCTGGTTACGAATACTTGCGACGGCTCTTCCTGGGTTGCCGCCACACATCTTTCCATGTCATTCCTGTATGAGAACACTTGCATGGCTTTCTTCTAGTCTTTTGGTCCTGGTGCTTCATTTGGTGCTTCTAGTGTCGAAGCCACTTTACGAGCCCACCAACCCGGGCCTTTGCTTGTTAACTCTCCATCACGGCTCTCCCGCAGAGTCGCACTCTGTGATCCCCTCCCCTCAGCCCTCTGAGGCGTTGATTAGTCCCAGACTGAAGCAATCTCCGTCAAGATGCAGCAAACACCACTGCACGGTTCATCTGAATGACGGAGCTTTGCAGAAGCTCTGCGGGAGAGCATCACCGACAGCGGGCCAGTGGGCTGGTGTGGACTTGTTGGAGTGGCTTGGATCTGCGGGTAGGCTGTGCATCCAACCCTACGGGGCCTCATCCCCCTGAAGATCCAGGCTGTGCTCATGAAATCTCACGATAAGCTCTCCATCATCGTTTTCTGAGCCATACAGATGGCTTTTCGTCCGCCACGGTACAGTTCGTGCCAACGTCTGTATGCAGTAGTGCCCGCAATCGTGGTACATCGTGATGGTTTTGCAAAGGTCCGCATGCCAGCTCATTGGATCTGGTGATAGCCAGCAGCCGGGCACCCTCCAAACAAGACATCTCATACGCAGGTACCCATCCCCAGAAATCTAACACCTCTACAGAAGGATCAAACGGCGTTTGAAGATCACCTCGACTGTCAGCATGCGCGGAAACACGGTCGCGTGTATGTCCGACTTGTTTCTATGTACCAACGGCGCATATCAGACTTCCCGATGCTCGAAATGGACTCGGAAAGTGAAGTCTGCCTTGAAGCCTATTCAGTAGGTACTAAAACACAGAAACACCTCCGGGATGACTCGACGGATGTTTCACTGACGGCTAAACACCTGACAAATTTCCAGGACTGTCAGGAATTAGGCATGGGCCGAAGATCGGACGACAGGTGAAGTCCCAAACCAGTCATCCGGGGTACGTGAAAGACCTGGTCCAGCTGGACCTCACTTGCTGACTGCAGTCAGCCTCACAAGGCATACTTGGGATCTAGAAATCATGCTTCTCGCCTTTCATCCCGCGCCAAGGGATAGCATGGTTACCTAATGCGTTCTTATTTTTCAATTGGATGCCAATCCGACAGTAGTGCTGTTGCCTTTTTTCTCCTTGACTGTTTTCCTCTGCTAGACCGTCGGGATGATCAATCAAACAACGTCCAAGTAGACGGACGTAGGGCAGAAGTCGCCGAGAAACGTCTTGATGTCAAATCGAATTGCGCCGCTGGTAGAAGTTGTATGACTTGGTCACCCCCCTGAAGCTCTGCTTGTTCTTTTCCCCTTTTCTTTATCGATGTAAGAAGCGCCCTCTCCCAGCTGAGGAATATCAGTCACGTGTTGTTTATCCTGATACTGAGCTCCATGCCATGGGATGAAGATATGCCGTGTATGCCGAACAAGTGCTATTTCAGTTGTTCCCAATCATTGCCATCGTCACAAGTCAGAAGCTTCCTCCCCCAACTTAATCTCTCCAGATCACGTGTTATCGCACATGGGCAATGGTAATCGCGATTGAGTGTGGCTCAAAAGTTACGCTCATAGGTATCACCCTATCGTACTAAGGACAATTTTGATTGTCGTTGGATTATTTGATTGCTGTTCTGAACTTCCCTTGTTGACCTCTTGCAGTCGCTTGTTCGCCTTGAAATCTAGAGCTTCGTCATCCAAATCACTTTCCTTATCTTCAATTCTTCATTTCTCTATCAGGTTCATGGTCTCAAATCTAAAGCATATGTCTCAAAAGATAAAAAGCATGTGCAGTGATGGCGTTGTTCTATAGGCTCAACCGAATTTATTTCTATCAGTGTCGAAGCAAGGGGCAACTTGTCTTCTATCACTTGGGACAGCCAGAAAAGTTTCCACCATTAATGTCTATCATGTAGCTTTTATATCTTTCGAGATGTTTCACTAGGAGAAGAGCTCCTTGCCTGGTCTCGATCTTCTGCCAAATATCAACATTCCAAGAATGGCTTCTCAACCTTTATCATGTCGAAACAACTCACGAATTTCCCTTGAACTTTAACCCGCGATATGCTGACTCCATAGGTCATCGAAATGCATGAAAAAGACTCCCCTCATAACGCACTCAACATGAGTCCCCTCCTCTGGACCCGCAATCGGTTTGCGAATCTCCCTCGCGCGTCCCGGTTCATCTTCATATCCTGCTGCATCGTTTTCACCATTGTCTTCATGTACAGCACCCGCCACGTCAGCATCGCCGAAATTCCTCAGGAACTAGTTGAGCAGCATGTTATCAAGGAAGACGGCGGCTTCTACCGAATCCTCAAAGGTCCCATGCCGAGCGTGAATCTCGTCGTGGCGGCGACCACCAAAGAAGATTATTCGTGGGTCAAGGACTTGAAAGTCCCGGGAATGGTGGTGGTGCCATATCTTGCGGACGATCTGAATGCGACGCACCATGCACAGAAGAATAAAGGACATGAAGCGATGATGTATCACCAGTATTTCTACGATTTCTATGATAATCTGCCTGACATATCGATTTTGATACACTCGCAGCAGATGTCATGGCATGTTGAGCAATTGCTTGACCAGAGGTACTAGCCGTCCCTCACTCTTGTCCATTCCATCCAATTGCTGAATGTATTACAATAGTATGATCTTCTCCCTCAACCATCTCGACCTCCGCGAAGTCCAACGCCGCGGCTTTCTCAACCTCCGCGTAACCTGGGGTGTAGGTTGCAGCTCCGGATCCATGAACACCACACGCGTGAACGAAGAATCCGGAACCTCTCCCGAGCAGAAAGAAATGCAAGAAGCCTTCCGTGCGAATTTCAACCTCTACGATGTCCCCGAGATCCTTGCCACGCCATGCTGTTCCCAGATCGCTGTCACGAAAGAACGCATCCGGAGCGTACCGAGACAGCAGTACCTGCATCACATCGAGTGGTTACTGAATACCAAATTGAGTGATAGCATCAGTGGCAGGACTTGGGAGCACATGTGGCAGTATCTGTTCCTGGAAAAGTCTATCGACTGTCCGCTTGAGCACAAAGCGTATTGTCGCCTCTATCACATCTGTTTCGGAGGCCGCGAAGAGTACGAAGAATGGATTGAGCTCAACCAAGGCCGCCAGAAATTAGAGAAGGAGCTTACCAAGCTACAGATCGAGTCGGAACCAGTTATGAAGAAGGATAAGGATGGGAAGATGGTGGAGGAGAAACCGAAGGAGAAGATGATGAGTCAATCGGAGAGTAAGACGAAGGTTACGATGAAATCGTGGTTGGAGAATGAGTTGGGAAGTGTGAAGGAGGCGATTAGGGTTAGGAAGGAGGTTGCTGTTGTGAGGGGGAGTGTGGAGGCTAACCGGGTTGCGGAGGGTGGGAATCTGTATGGCGATGAGGAGGAGCCTGGGGTTGAGGTGAAGATATTTCCGCAGTCGGCGTTGAGTGTTGTTATCAGTAGTACGGCGTTGCCTTGAGTATCCGAACCTGTACTGGACAAATAGCTCTTGTACTGTGAGCGAATGTTTCAAAGTGTGACAATAAAGAAAGACACCATCCCTACGAGGCACTGACGACAATTCCATAGACCTGTTCATACACGACTAATATCCATTCCACTCATTACTGTATGCACCTTCTGCGGCTACGGGGATGGGGATAACTAGATTTTTAAAGCTTCTGTGGTTGGTTGACAGAATGGTGGATTGTGCAAGGCTGACCATCATGCCGAGTCTTCTAGAATTGAATCTCGATGCATTGAAGACACATCAGGCTCGGATTTCGAACGCACTACAATCTCAACCTTGTTTGAGTTTTCTTCTGTTATATTGTTTAGATTCCTCGGATCAAAGACCGTCATCCTCTAAGGACGAAGCGCTTGAGTCTTGCGCATCATCACATCCAACATGGCCTATGGTGTGGAGTTGGAGCACCGGTGGAAATGTTGTTACTGTGGCGACAACTTCAAATCGACTCGATATGGGGAGGAAAGTGAACCATGTTCTTGGTGCGGACACAGCAAGTGTGACGATTGCACTGATTTTGGTTTGGCTCAATCGGCAGACGAGGGGCAACAGGCAGAGTCATATCAAAAAGTCTCGTTGGCGGGGTTCAGCAAAGAGGATAGTACAACCGCAAACAGCTCGAGGTCAAGAGCGCAATCAGAATACTTGAACTTGTGTCGTGGTATGGAAGAAGCGACTGCAAGCGGGAAGTTAGGCACACCCACTGATGAGCATAAAGTCTTTCCCAGTCACCCCGAGGAAAATAAGATGTCAAAATTCCAAGCAAGCATAGTACATGCATCAGTCCCTGGTATAACCGATACAGAAAGTTCCAAATCATCCAAAGCACTCGGTCCTGAGATCCCGGAAGAAAGCCAGGAGGCTGCACGACAGATCCTTGAATACTCCGTCTCGGGCGTAACTTTTTTCAAACCAGGCTCCAGAATCCCTAACCCTAGCATCATAGTAGATTCTAAGCGTCTCCTTGACGAGTTCTCTGTCGATCTGCAAAATGAAACACTGCCCTCTGAAGAGGAAAGAGCATCGCGTATTTTCGAGCATTTGGCTCAGATTCCAGCTCATCTAAAGTGAAATTTTGACAGAAGGGATAAGGGACTCGAGTGCCTCTGTGCCGAACCGGGGTGGCTCTGAAGGTCAAGCTTTAGGTGATGAGCTCGCAGAAGTAAGGAATTTGATACTTGGATCTCAAGCGCTTCGATCATTGCGAGACAAAATCAAGATACAGGCGGAGATGAGCTCGGCTCGAAACGACGATGATCAAGACGCAGAGGAGGATCTCATGGAATCATCGACCCCCTCAGAGAATGTGTCAACATACCGGGATGTCGCCCTTTTCTCGTCACTGCTAGCCTGGACAAGATCCAATATGACAAACACGATCCCATCAGGAATGAAGAGAATCCAGTGGACGTGTGTAAGCTAAATTCCATCATTCAGAACGTTCATGGCAATGACAATATCTGAAAATCTCAATAGGCTTGCGCAGCGTCGCTCTATGATGACTATGAAGAGCTTGTACCGGGCGCTGCCGCGAACTTGGAGCAGTACTTGCGGGCAGCTTCCCATCGGACGCATCAGCCCCAGGATACTGGCCCCAATGATCAGACCCAGGTTCCTACTCAAAGTCGCAGGTTCATCACAAGACTTTGCTGGAATATTTTGGGGTTGATCTCTCAGAAGCTACAGCAGCGCCCCCACGGAGAGCTGCCATCATTCGAACTTCGCTCAGAAACAACACCGAATAGACGACAACTTCCAACCAAGCTCCATCACCGCGGCTTTTCTTACTCGTCTGCATGAATGACAGCATAGGCGACTCAATAGTTAGACTGCAGCAGCTCTCCATTCACGACATTGATTCGGATCGGAGGCTCTTTCATGTACTCAGCCAAATGTACGCAACGCTTCGCCACCGCTGGTGGTCCTTTCTCTCCCTCTGGTCTTTGAAGCGAATCAAATTCGTGCACTTTGACGTATATGATAAGCTTCTCGTCGATGTCAAGGATCTGCACGTGGTTCCGCCGAACAGTGAACACACCTGCCTTTACCAATCTTCTTGGCTTAAACCACCCATCGGCTCCAAACTCTTGATGCACTACATACGATGCCCCCAAGACGCCAAAGTTCTATCATTCTGCTTGGAGAAGATCCCCAAACAATTGGACGGCAGGCTTGAGGTCTGCCCTGTGAAAGGTGTCACTCCTGGCTGGGGGCTTCAATTCATAGAAGGATGGCACTGGAAGAAGATCTTCATCGGGTCGTTCTTTGTGTTTCTAGCTTCTACTATTACTGTCGCAATCATCTGTCGGCATTTGGGACGGAGCGTACAGGATGCAATGGCAATCTCGAGCTTTATGCTCGCATGTTTTGCGTTGAGTTGCTGCTTTGCAGGCTTGGTTGTATATGGTTTGAGAGCTGGTCATGATCAAGAAGAATGCTTCGTTTTGTGCTAGCGACCGGAGTGTTCGCACTCAATCTCATCTTTCTGGGGAACTCTTCTGTTTTTCTTAGCCTTTGGGCGCAAAAAGTCGGTCGTTGAAATTGAGTTCCTTGGGAATGTTTACTCTAGCCTCGCTAAATTTTCAGGGGCAACTAGGCTGAAGCAGCATGCTGGCACTATTTCTACCAGCCTTCCATGCGAGCAATCTATATCACATGCCTCGTTTTCCTTTCTCGGAACTCGCTCTACGAGACCAATGAGTGCAGTAAGAAGAAATCATAGAGTTTCAATTTGAAACCAATATACCTCCCAACACCCCGAATTCTCGGTCCTCGCATCTCCAAACAATCGCCAACCCGAACATCGGGACGAGACCGGCAAAACCCCGCAGCGGGGTTCCCTCGGCTTTTGACCCCACCACAGCCAAATTCCCCATCCGAATTGGAACTCCATCTATCCATGTCATGATCCCGAAAAATATACTGCACAATTCCTCTCGTGCCTCTACTCTGCGCAACTTCTCAAGAAGAAGCAACACACGCAATTTCTCAGCAAATATGACGGATAAGCCTAGAAGACGCCTAAGTATGTTTTTTGCGATTTCTGAGCTTTAGATAGAACTGACTAGTTGTAGATAGGCCAGCCCTTTTGTCCGTTCGCCCCGCCATGAGACGATGATGGGAGATATACTGATTGAAGGCAGTATCTGTGACATCCAAGAGAAATTCAGGGGGCCAATCTGGGAATATGAGAAGCTGTACGTCCTCCAATTGCTCTCTTTCTCTCGCCTTCTGCGCGATCGCATTCAACATCTCCATCAGGACGAGCTCCGGAAAGATGTACTGATCTTGGATATCTACGACTAGAATCCTCACCACCCAAAAAATGCTCTCCGCAGCCTCCATCCTCTCCATCCCCATCTACGCAACCACCCAAAACCGCGCCCGCCTCGGCGAAACCTGCAGCGAACTCGACCTCTCCAGCGCCATCGAACACGTCGACAAGACCGCATTCAGCATGTGGATCCCCTCCATCTCCAAACACTTTTCCTCTTCCACACCCTCCGAAATAGTGCTTGTAGGCATCGAAACACACATCTGCATAACGCAGACGACGCTGGATCTGTTGGCGGCGGGACATAAGGTGTATATTCTGGCGGATGGCGTCAGTAGTTGTAATAAGGAGGAGATTGGGATTGCGCTGGAGAGGTTGAGGAGGGAGGGGGCGGTCGTGACGACGAGTGAGAGTTGGATTTATGAGTGTATGGGGGATGCGGCAATTGCGGAGTTTAGGGATGTGGCTGGGTTGGTGAAGAGGAGTAGTAAGGATACGAAGGAGGTTTTAGGGGTGTTGGCGGGGAAGAGTAAGATCTGAAGGAGTTGAGGAGGAGGTGTATAATTTGGGTGAGTCAGTATGGACTGATGGATGAAAGAATTGGTTGGGCGCTAGTTGAGTGTCTTGGAGGTTCTGTATAAGATATGTTTACTGTGATGTCTCGAAGTCTATAACATGCAAAGACTAATTCCTGAAGATCAAGTTGCACCTCCAAGACCTGATACTGTTTAGTCTGGTTTATGCGTATGCAAGAGTTACTTGCAGATTGCACAGACTGTCACTGTCATTATTACGCAATGTAGAGTGAGTTCACTACTGCATGCCCCCAAGGGTGAATACGGTCGTAGGTCCAACCCCCCTTCACTTGGCAGAACAAACACCGATCTGTGTATAAATATTGCTCATCTGCTGGCAGAATCTGGCACCAAGCACTCCACTCACCATGATAATCACTTTATGGTCCTCGAGGGGTTTCCGATTCATATACAGTACATGTAGAATTGTTATGATGGCTTAGACCATGGCTCCTCCATATGTTTGATGTACTTCGTTCGACACTTCACATCTTCTGTGAGAACGACTTGAGCAGTACCAGACTTTACTGAGTATCCTCCATTGTCGCCAATCTATGATCTGTTACCGAATCTCTGGGTATCTTGTTTATTAGTATCGTCAATACTGTTCTGCAAATTAACAATGTCATCTAATAAGCAATGTTTGTATATTCAGCTCTTCTCATCTATGTACTCTATATCACAGCTAGTATTCTACACCAACTTGGACACTCTCAGCTGAAATCCACAGCCTCGACCTTGGCCTTTTCCAACCACTTCACATTGCCCTCACTAGTCGCCTTCTGCAGATTATACAGCTCATCAATCAGCGCAGGTACAAAAGTACCCGGCCCCTTGACATCCGCTCTCTCGCTAGCAATCTCCGCCGCAATCTCATAATGCAACAATCCAGCCAGAGCAGATAGCAGCTTGTCTCCCTTACACACAGCTGCCATGATAGAGATAGTCGTGCCCAATACACATCCACTACCCGTGATTCTTCCCAACAACTCATGGCCATTCGAGACAGCGAAAGTGCGTTCCCCATCACTGACAAAATCCACCGCTCCAGTCATAACCACAACGTTCCGTTCGCGAGCCGCGAGGTCACGGACTAGAGTAGCCTTCTCAAAAGCAGTAGAAGTGCTCGCCCCGCTATCAACACCACGCTGCTGAACAACCGTCCCGAAAACAGTCTTGATCTCCCCTTCATTCCCCTTGATAACATCGAAGTATCCAGCAGCCAAGAGTGTCTTGACAGCCGCTCTCCGAACAGCTGTAGCGCCCCCTCCGACCGGATCAAAGACCACCGGCCCACCTGCGAGGTTATACGCTTTCAGCGCCTTACTGTAATTCAGCAGACCGTCTGGAGTCACTGTGCCCATATTGATGACAAGTGCCCCTCCCAGCTTACTGAGATCCGCGGCTTCCTCGCCATAGTTCGCCATGATTGGCGAGCCACCGACTGCGAGTGCGACGTTGGCTGCGAAGTTTTGGACGACGAGGTTGGTCATGTTGTGTGAGAGGGGCATTTTCTCGCCGACGTCTTTGATGACGCTTGGGACTTGTTTGATGAGGTCGACTGCAGTGGTGCTTTTGGATGTGTTGGCTAGTGAGGCGGCTGCGAATGGCGGTGGTGTTTTGACTAGAAAGAGGAGTTCGGAGGCTGCTTTCTTGGGATCTTGTGCGGCGATGATGGCGCTTACTACGGCGACGCCGTCGAGTGATTTCGTTGGGGCGGACGATTGGTAGAGTACACGTTGGAGGGTAGATGCGTTGATGCCTCCAATTGAGACAGTACGGACGTCTTTCCCAAGGTCCGAGATGGCGCTGAGTATTGATTTCGTGCCTGCTGTCCCGATGATGTCTTTTGTGTTTGTTTTGCTGACTTGGTTTTAGTACGGTACAGTTCAGTATCAGTGTACGTGTGCAGTCTACTCACGTTCCAGTTGCAAACATGGTACCGACACCTAAGTAATCTGCACCATCTTTACACGCTGCTACGGCTTCCTCGATGCTGGACACTGTCACGCCAATGATTGCATCCTTGCCAAGTAACTTGCGAGCGGCAGAAAGTTCTGACGGCAGTCAGCGCAAGTAGATGAGTGCCCGCCAATGGAATGAAACACATACCCAGGTCATCTTGACCAATATGGACACCTTCACAACCAATAGCAAGCGCGACATCGACTCGGTCGTTTATCAGAAGAGGGACATTGTGCTTCTTCGTCACGGCGTGAAGTTTTCGCGCAGTAGATACCAACAGTCCAGTATCACTGACTTTATCTCTGTATTGCACCAGAGTCACTCCGCCCTCGAGTGCTGCTTCTACCACTTCCACAAGATCTCGATCACCAAGAATGGCTGGAGTGGAGTCTGTCACCAGATAAAGTGAATAGTCGACTTGCGGCATTTTGGATGGGTGAATAGCGAACAGTCACAATGGAAAACGTCTCCAGTCGTTCAGCTCTTGGTACTTGGCACCACCTTCTGGGGCAGCTGCTCTCTCGGTCCAGATAGAGCTTGGAGCTGCACTGAACACCTGATTCAAGAAGTACGAGGTCAAATATAATGGGTCTGGAACCTCGCAAGCCACAAAGCTGTTATGATTTCCTTGCAGCAAGGACCAAGAGAGTATGACCTAGTCAATCACAAATTTCCTAGCCTCTGAATCACGTCAGTCTACTTGGACTGTCAGAGGATGACACGTGAGAAATACTGTGATAGAGTAAACAATGAAAGACAGACTATTAGGTGTTTCTGGAAAGGTAACTTGTGACTTGCAACAACAAGGATCAACAGATGGATGCAGAAGCTGCATGTAGACATGTAAAGCAGATTGGATGCTATTCGAGAAGTAAAAAGTGGTGAGGTCAAACAAATCGGGCTTGGTCAAGCGAATAGCCGCTACCTTTAGCGGTGCGGTCTTTCGCGGATTTTAGCGTAGCGGGCCTTTCGGAAACGGCAAGTGCGCCAGATGACTGGCTGAGCCCGGCGTGCCCTGCTGGACTTTTCTCTAGTCTCCACTCCACCAAGGCCAGGGCAAAGACGACTGACTTCTTTATTTCTTCCCATCCACCACCATCGCCTCTTCTCATCCTCTGACAACAACACACTTCCACCGTCCATCATTCCCACAAACAGGACTTCCCCATCACAGAATCTGCACAACAAACCCTCCGCTCTCAGCTATTCAAACGCCCTGCGCTCAGCCCAGCTCGAGTTGCCCAGAACACGTCTCACTCTGCCCTCCAAGCAGACCAAAACCCACTCTCAATTTGCCCCTCCAAAGGAAGCCATCTCCTTCCACCGCACCACCTCTCCTACAATAACAAAGCGATCAGCACGTCAACAGATACATCTGCGTTATATGTATCTCACACCCCACGCCAACGACCTCAGACACCAGCCGCCTCTCGAGCTGCAACCATTTCGCATACCGCGGAAACCTTGTAGCCCCTACTTCAGTAGCAACGGCTAATACATAC
The DNA here is from genome assembly GCA_017365405.1 of Cadophora malorum. Lineage (NCBI taxonomy): Eukaryota > Fungi > Ascomycota > Leotiomycetes > Helotiales > Ploettnerulaceae > Cadophora > Cadophora malorum. The sequence continues at coordinate 18,202 of JAFJYH010000134.1, read as the reverse complement.
CCTTCTCGTCGAATGTCGCGTTAACAATATACAACCAAGGATCTCCTTCTGTGCCCTCTCGCTCCCTCTGCCTCCGCATTCTCTGCATGTCATATGTCGCATTGTCCGGTCGTCTAACGGTCCAAGTTCTACCCTGAATAATACACATAAACTCGCCAGAGGAACACCAAGCAAATCGCAATCATGGCTACCATCAATATCCGAAGCGATGTGAAAGATCCCTTCTACCGCTACAAGATGGAGAAGCTCCAGTCTAAGATCGAAGGCAAAGGAAACGGTATTAAGACCGTCATTGTCAATCTCAGCAGCGTTGCTCAATCTTTGGCACGCCCTGGAGCCTACGTAATCAAGTACTTTGGTTTCGAACTTGGTGCCCAGACCAACTCTAATCCTGCCGACGATCGATGGATCATCAATGGTGCCCACGAGGCATCCAAGCTTCAAGATTACCTTGATGGCTTCATCAATAAGTTTGTTCTCTGCAAGAAGTGCAAGAACCCCGAGACCGACGTGGTTATCAAGGATGGCCATATTGTACTTGATTGCAAGGCTTGTGGTCAACGATCCGATGTCGACCTCCGCCTCAAGCTCAGTGGTTTCATCCTTAAGAATCAGCCAAAGCCGAACAAGAAGAACAAGGCTGACAAGAAGGCTGCTCGCAAGGCTAAGCAGAATGGCAATGCCAACGGCGATGAGAATGGACACAATAGCGGAAGCGAGAACAACTCCGAGAATGGATCCAACGAGAACGGAGACGTTGATGTTGAAGCCGGCAGCGATGATGAACTGACTCGCCGTATCAATGACGGTGCTCTCGAGCTCGATGAATCTGCTGAGGTCAAGGATGATGAGTGGACTGTCGATATGTCCCCCGAGGCTGTCAGAGCCCGTCAGCAGCAACTTCCCGATGATCTCAAGCAGAAGCTCGTCCTTGGTGATGATGAAGATGAGGATGGTGAAGGTGGCGGCAATTCCGCCTACGACCAACTCGGTAATTGGATCACCAGCGAGGCCGAGGCCAAGGGCGGTGTCAGCAACGTCGAAGATGTCGCTATTTACTTGAAGGCAAAGGAGTTCGGTATTGAGACCAAGCACCGCACCCTTCTCGTCTTGGTTCAGACCATCTTCGATGACAAGATCGCCAAGCAGATCCCTGACCGAGCTTCCATGCTGAAGAACGTAAGTTGACATCTCTCATTCAAATCTCACGCCAGCTCTAACAGTTTCAATAGATGGTTACCTCTGAGAAGCACCAGAAGGCTCTCCTCGGTGGCGTCGAACGTTTTATCGGACTCAAGGGCCAGAACGATCCCAAGTTCTACGAGGAGACCCCCAAAGTCCTCATGGCTCTCTACAACGAAGACATTCTCCCCGAGGATGTTCTCACCAAGTGGGGTACCAAGGCCAGCAAGAAGTACATTGATCTCCCCACCAGCAAGAAGGTCCGCAAGTCCGCTGAGGTCTTCCTCAACTGGCTCGCTGAGGCCGAGAGTGACGAAGATTCCGAGTAATCACCTTGACATTATTACCCTTGTCTAGATCACACTCTTGCATTGGCAGATTGATGTTGTTAGACATACAATACAGGATGACAGACTTGGGTCTTTTTGACGTTGTTTGGTATTCTTGGTATTGCGAGTTGGTCGAATGGTTAGATTGGGTTTGTTTGACGCTTGGTAGATTTGTCTGATTTTGATCGGTGCTTCTTTCAGTGTCTGTGTTCCTCTCACCTCAATTCGTTCTTTTACGGTACTTGAACAGAAAAGTCATGTTGCTTTGTGCCAATAGCAAAATGCATTCCTCTCCAAAATTTCGTTTACCTGTACCTGATGCGTGACTGTGAAGATAACGATATGATCTAGTCTGCTTGGAGGGAGCTGGACATAGTTTTCGTTGATGACATTGCTTGCTGATATCGTCTTCAATCCTCTATCATACGACAACCACACTATCCAGCCCAACAAATTTGAAACCCTCCATAGACGGCGTGTCCACCCTCCCATTTCTCCCATTGATCTGCATAACCAACCAAACTGCATCTCCATTAACAGCCTCCAACGCCGTTCTCACGCTCTCCCTCTCCCAAACCAATGCACCCAGCACATCCACAACCTCGTCAAACATCTCATCTTCAATCCTTACATACTCCACCACCGCACAGAGCAATCCCACAATACCCTCCCATACTTTACTAGCCTGCGAGAACACACCTCGTCCTCTACCTCCGTTGCCCTTCTTCTCCTTCTCGGCGGCAGATTTTGCTTGTCTGGCGAGTTTGATGATAGAAGACCATTCATCCTTGATTCGAGAACTCATGAAATCGCCCGCGCATCGACAGATTTCAGATACAGCTTCACAGGCTGCGATTTGTACGTATGGTTCTGGATCGTAGAGACGAGCTGTGACGACGGGCCAGATATCGTTCACGAGCGGCAGAAAAGCGTCTTCGTCGAAAGCGAGTGAGGAAGCTGAGGTGCGGATCAATGAGAGGAGTTTGGTGCGGAGGTGGGACGAGGAGGAGGTTAGGTGGTGTTGGGAGTGTCGCGAGATGGATTGGAGCATGGTGTAGGTTTTTGTTGGGGGCGGTTTGGCGATTTCTTGGTTGTCGTGTGAGTTTTCATCTTCGGCTTCTTCTTTTCCGTCTTCGTCGTTGTCATCTAGGGAGAGGGGATCTTTGGGAGTTGCTTCATCGAGGAGTGTTTTGGCGGATTTCCAAGGCTTTTGAGGGACTTCTTCGTGCGGGAAAAGGGCATCTTCGATACTGGATTTGGGTTTGAGGAGTTTGACGAGGTCGGCTATTGATGCGGGTTCGGGACGAGTCTTTCTATGATTGATAGTGGGGGTGTCTTCTATCTGTAAATGTCCCGATTTTGATCCCACGGAGACGATTTCTCCGAGCACTGAGAATAGAACATCGACCAGGGCCTGGTATCCATGAAAATTGTCTAAGGCAGCAAAGATAGATTCTACCACGTCGTCGAGGTAGAGTAATAGTGATGGACCGGTAAGTCGTATCAACATGACGAGGACTTGCGGTGCTTGAGGCGAGATGTCGAATGTGTTGAGTCTCAATGAAATGGCATTGACCATATAATCGACATTGTCAACAATCAGTCCACTTGCATTCGCATACCCACAAGACTTGGATACGATGTTAAGGCATGTGACAGCGTGTTCTCGTAGCTGTGAATTTGGTGATCCAAGCAATTGAACGACAGGATATAGTGTATCCACCAACTCGGTCTTAAAACCCTCCTTCAATCGTTGAGCTGTACCCGCCACAACCTCGAGAGCGATGGCCTGTAATCGCCAGTCCGATGTTCTCTGATCTGTGTTCACCAGGAGAGATTGAGAGTACGAGAACATTTCCGAATTCATAGATTCTTGCTCGTCAGATAGTGTTAGAGATGACTCGAAAAATTCGTCGATATCCTGATTGCTCGATTCTGCTGAACGTAGAATTTGAGATGAGAGCCAATATGCTGACAGCAAACTTGGTCCAGAGGCACTCCGTGCATATTCGAGCATCTCACTCGCCATAATCAGCTGAGACTGTCTGCTACCGAGACTACTGATCAGTTTTGCTAACTGGTCTCGAGTCAATCTTTGACTCTCCTGAGCCATTATGAGAGGTTTGAATACAGTTGACAAAGCATGGTCCGATGCCAGGGTCATTGCAGCTTGACTGTTCAGATCGAAGTCTGTTTCCTGTACACCCTGCATCGAAGGCGGAGCCTCGAGGGTGAGAGTGATACTATCCCGAAGGGAGGTTCCGAGAGCATCTTCCAGAATGGAAGATTCAAGATCAAGGCCAATAAGCAAACCATGCGCTTTCGAGAGCTGACCCAATACTGCATGCTTTGCAGACTCGTCATTTGATTGCATCACTCTAGGAAGACTTGTGACCCAGTTGTATACTGTGTTTTTGATCATGTCGCCCAAGTTGGGATGAATAGAAGCAAGATCAGTCAGAGACGTTGCTCTTCGACTCAAGTCTTCTTCTTCGTCGATATCGGTGAGCGTCATACAGGTCTCTACTAGTAATGGTGCTGCTTCAGATAATGTATCATGGCACTCGTCTAGTAGCGTAATGCATAACTGATTGAGGGCTTTCTTTACTTCCAAAGACTCGTGATTGCGGAGCCTGATAATATTGGACAAGGCCAACTTGATCTGGCCAGTGGTCGCCTGGAGCCACGACTTGGTAAGATTCTTCTGTGTCTGGTCCGTCCCAGGTTTGGCTACTTCGGTTGATGGCTTTTCATTCCTGATGTTCCTCGTACGGATGTCGCTCAAAGTAGAGACGAGAACATGCCTAAGTACTTCCAAAGCTCTGACAATGGATCTTCGTGACCTTCGAGAACCTGTCGCCGGCATCAGAAACTTGGTCAAGGCAGATATTGTACCTGGCAGGAAATTGGAAAGGGCTTCTGGGTCCTTGACGCAGTGCCAAACGGAATCCAAAGCCTCGAGCGCTTGAAGTTGTGCGACCGCTGATGGTCCATCCGTAACCCCATCCAATATGACAGTGACGCAATGGCCCAAAGCTGGTATTGTTCCTGACTCGACTATAGAGGTAGATCCTCCTGGTGTACTTGCTAGCGCCCAGAAAAGTGCTGCAAGGGCACCATACGCCTCAATCATCAACTCCTCTGGCGGAGGGGCAGACTCTTTTCCGGGTACCCCACCAGCCACAAATGTCAGGAGGATCAACAACTGCTTCGCAAGGTCCAGGGCGATCGATTTCCTCCAACCATATTGTAACAGCACTCGCATACATTTTATTGTAACCTCGGACAGTCGATCTGTGTACGTCTTCTTCCTCTGGAGAATCTGGGAGAGTGGAAAGAAAGCATAGTCTGCCAACTTCTCGTCGAAAGCTCCGTCCGTCCGCCGGCATTTCTCTTCTAGTACTGTGAGGAGGCGTGTTGCGGATTGTAACAGAGCTTTCAAATTCGCCGTACTCCCATCGTCTCGGAGAACTAGCTGGCTGAGCTCAACACATTTTGGTTTGAGCTGCTTCCATTAGCACATGTTGTGGAAAAGAGGGAGGATATTTTACCTCTTGAAAGAGCTCATTTCTTGCAGACCGAGCGCCTGTGTCCATAATGCTTGGGGGTGAAGCATATTACAGAATCTAGCTTCCTGGTCGAGTCAGTCTTGGAGGTGCAGCGTCAAGGACGAGGCAGACGATGCAAGGCTGAGAAATAATAGCTGCTGCTTTGGGCCGATCTGATTGGATAGACTTGTGCCTGTCGGCTAAATCTCGGGAATCGAACGAAGCTATTCTATCTGACTTCCTCGAATCCCTGGCTCCAGATCGTGATATATACGAGAAGCATCGAGACGACCCAAATCTTTCGTTGCATTTACAATACCAGTTCGACAGTCACTATTAGTATATATAGCTAGCTCGTCATTCCTAGGTCACGATCTTTCCTGTCTATCAATCGGGTCTTCTACAAAATCAAATGAATCATCATCTGACGTCTTGCGGCTTTGACCGCAAGTCGAAACCCCATGATAGACTCTTGGTTGTATTCAAAAGTTCGAGGAACAAGCGTTTGGATGATCTCATGAATCTCTTGCACTTCTGCTCTGCATATCGATATCTCTTTGATGCAATGAAGCTTCCAGCAATCGGAAATATAGGTCTCGTGGACTTTGCTTTGCAACATTTTTGATTTTCCGTTGACAGCAGTATTATGGAGTATTGCAGTTTGTCTCAAGCACTCGGAGTAATCCAGTAAACGGGAGAACCTTGCAGGCTGGCTAGCATACCCCTTAATTTAGAGTATCTCCAGGAAGCGTGACTCTCGTGTGGTCTTAGCTGGAGAGACCATGTATCTTCAATTTCCTTCTTGTTTGCTTCGTTTCATGCTTGTTGTCTGTAGTTCCTACGATTGAATACCACTAGAAAGCAGAAGCACGAGCTTTATTCTGCTCAAAGTTGCTGTTCCAGTCCCCTTGTCATAATATGCCTTCTTTGGCGTTCCAACAGTTCAGTTGGACATTCATAAATACGGCCTATGTGCTACAGCTGGTCAGATTTTGGAAGTACAGACAATTTTCAAGTCTGATCTGCTTCAGAAGAGCGAGCAAGATGTCGAACGCAAGAACAAATGATGCTTACGAGGCTCGCATCAACAAGCGAAGGATCTTTGCCTCCGGGACATTCAAGAATGTTTACACAGGGTTCTACCTCGATGGAGCCAGGGCAGGTCAGCGGTGCATTGCCAAAGAGTTCAGGACCGGCTCTGTCTACGGGGACCGCTACTTCGCAGGAGAAATGTAGCTCATAGACCGAACTCAACAGATCATCGATGATTTCGATTATGCTGGAGTCATTGGACCGCATCGGCACATCGTGCTAAACCACCCTGATATATAGGAACATTCTGAGGGTTCTGGTGAGCGGGTGTTGATCGAACCTATGATCGAAAATTTCGAGAAGTTCAACAGCAATTCCGGTTGGACGCCGGCTGGAGGATCCGAATGGAGCGATGCTATGCAAGCACTCAGCCATTTCTCTTATCACAACTCCAACCGTCGGGTTGTTGTGTGATCTTCAAGGTGGCGCCTATTGCAATGGATAGTGAGTGCTCTGCATTTGTTCCGACTCCGCAAGACGTACCATTTTGACAACTTACTCTAGTGTTCTCGCAGATCCGGTCATCATGTCACAAACCCAGACTTATGGTCCAGCCGATCTAGGACCGGATGGAATCGACGCATTCTTCCAAAGGCATCGATGCGGTCGCTTCTGTAGCAGGCATTAGGTGCGTCCAGCTGTGACTGGGCCTCTAGTGGTGCCCTTACACCAAGGAACCACCATGGCCCCTTACTTACCAACACGCCGCACTCGCAATCCTCTTTCTCGAGTTCGCGAATGATGAGCCCTGGTCCGGGAGACAATGATCTGTTTCGCAGAATGTTTATGGACAGAGCTCTCAGATCTAGAGCATGAATTCTTGCGGTTTGGCATGGTCCTCTCGAGTCAGTCCTTTGTGGACCACATGATGTATCAGTAGTGAACGTTTGGAAAATGGATGGACCTGCCGTAATGTTGCAATCAGCATGCAGAAGACTAAAGGGTGGCTGACCAGGCCATAGCTCTCATTGTTCAGCACTTTGCGTCTTCCCCAAGTGTTCCCTCGGCCCGCTTGTTGTGATCTGTATGTACTTCGGGTAATTCCTGCCGCTTCCTCGTATGGTTAACGTTCTCTTGATTTTTCCCGAACTCGCCGATTTGAATTTCTCATTTCAAAGGTCTCTTCTGTTTGCTCACCCTCTTGGCGAGCAGGGATATTCACCGAATGAGGCTATTGGTATGTTGGTACAATCAAGCGAGCCATTTTCACCATTCTCGCCATGCTTCGAAAATGGGTTTGAATAGAATATTGCCTTGTTTGAGCATGGATTCATCACAGCAAGCGAGGTTCAGGTGATTGAATTTGTTCGGTTCCAAGATTACTCCAAGACGGCTGCGTATTGATATGACAGGATAGGTGGTGAATAGCCCGTGAGACCTTTGTTCTGAGCCACTCGAGAGGTATATATATCCCAGGGCTTACTTTTCTGATCTGGCTCTAGTTCTCACTAAAACAATACAGTCATCTCGACGTCGAAGCACCTGTCCACATCTGTACACTCGAACGAAGTCAACCCAAACACAATCCCACCTCCAAGTTCAATCTACCCCGAACAAACATTCCGGCAAATCGAACAGACAACAAAATGCACCCATACATCTCCAGATTCTCAATTCGTACATAATTGCCACCAATCATTTTCAGATTATCTGCTAACGAAACCGCCAGTTCTCTTCCTACTCGCTGTCTTCGGCTGTCTCGTCGATGCCACCCCGACTACCCCAAAGTCAACCACCGGCGCAAAGCCATCGGCCACTCCAAAGACCTACACACTTTTCTGTGGAAGCACTGCCGCTACCAACGCCTGTCGTGCATTACCGCTATACTTTTCCTGCAACTCGCTCGGAAAGCTGAAGTACAACCGCCTTCCAGAGGAGATCGACGAATGCCTCCGCATTTGCAAGTGCATTTAAATGTGTCCATTGTGACTCTTTAACAGGTCGTGAACTTCGATGGGGTCGCGCTGGAGCCATGGATGGTTGAGTTTTTTTTTTCTGAAGGGAGCGAATCAGTTATGGAGTGACGGAAGTAGGTAATGAGGAATGGCGAGCATCGCGATAGATTGAGGGTACACGCCTTTTGGCATTGAGTTGATAGGAAATTGATATTTTGGCATGGAAATTAGTCACTCTTACTTTGACAAACCTGTGTGGGCGCTCCACAAAGCACTCCCTGCGTATCTTGACTTGCTGCTATTCCCAAGATCCGGGCCCTAGGGATTTTTCTTAGATTAAGCTAACCGTGCTATTGACATTCGTCTCGACCTGTGTATGACTGTAAATCTAACCATAATGTACAGAGGCACGCAGCCGACTCTCGATCTAAGGGTTTCTGGTGGTGATGTCGCTCTCAAGTCCACGAAACAACAACGAACCTCGCTTAAAATCTACTCCTTACGCCCAATACCGAGAGCACGAAAGAATTTGTCCTGATTGAAATGTCTAAAAATTTACACTTGTTGAAAGATAGCTTCACCGATTGCTTAAATTAGCATGGAGAGTGATGGGAATGTTTTCACGTGCAGACCCGGATCACATTCTGAATCAGTACAACGATCTCAAGGTCTGTGGGCGAAGACCCTGGGACGAGAGATTCGTAGGGTTCTGTTTCAGCGATCACAGCCCTGGAGTTACAGCGACTCAAGCCTGCCCCTCTGTCCTGTACTGCTAAGTCAGTGCAAGGAGAACTGGAATTCCTCTGAACTGTCTTGATTTTTTCAAGCCATTACTAAATCTTGCGTCTCAAGGTCTGGGTAGGTTTTCAATTACACATTTTCTGTTCCATTCAAATTTTCCACTCGCTCAATTTTCGTTTCTCTTAAGCCGTCAGTGGGCCGCCAATAAATCCTGTCAAAGAGCCCACATCAACTCCGCTTCACACGATTTGATTGGCGAGCAAAAACTCGAATTTTCCATGAATTCATATTCTAAGGTAAGAAGATTCAATACATGCACGTGGACAGATGGCCGAGCTGGTTATGGCGCCAGGTTAAGGTTATCTTAACAACAATCTCCTGGTCACGAAAGTGGCGTGGGTTCGGTAGGTTTATATCTTCATCTGCAAGTCAAGAATCGCTTCTAACTTCCTTCTTAGAGTCCCACTCTGTTCAACAAAATCTTGTACCTTTTTTGAGTCGATTGACGTCTGTTTTTTTCTTTTGTCAGGGCTTGTACTCTCGAGTTTCCCACAGTTCCAGATGATATTGTCGATGAGCGAGGTGATGATAAGTCAACTGGCTTCACATTTATTTTGCTCGTATCAATCAGTCAATAGCTATAAAGCGTCGTGCGGCCCCCAAATTATAGCCGCTATGCACACTTGATACAGTATGCAGCTCATGCATGGCGCTGTGGCGCGGCAAAGCATTGGTTTCAGAACCCCAGCCTCAAGCTGACACCTAACTAAAAATACACTTCATCTCCAGGGTTCACTGCCCCTTTTCCCATCTTCAAGCAGACACGAAATGATACTTGAACCATGGATGTACCATGAAATGAAATAGCCTTCCCGACATAGATCTGGAACTTTAATTCCACGCATGCCTCGTCCTTACCACAATCTTTAGTCTAGCGATAATAATCTCAAAATGGAACCTCTCAAACGGAAGACAACATCCGAGGGACTTGTCCTCTATCCAAATAAACGCCTAATAGTCTGCTGCGATGGCACAATGAATCAGGATTCTGCAAAGGGTCAGCCATTGACCAATGTGGCGAAGATCTCCCGATGTATCGACGACGAGGATAGATGGACAGAGCAAACTTACATCCAAGTCGTGCATTACCAACCCGGCGTCGGTACAGGTACGAGTCGATGGACCAACGGCCGTGATGCTGCATTGGGCAAAGGTAAGTCTTTCACTTTGAAACGGCCGAAAGAAAATTGCTCATAGAATTTCAGGACTTTCAAGATCGATCCGGGCAGCTTACAGTTTTATCTGCCTCAACTGGTCAAGCAACAAAGACGAAATAGTTCTCATTGGTTTCTCACGGGGTGCCTTTACTGTGAGATGTGTTGCACAATTCATAAACGACGTAGGGCTGTTGACCAAGAGTGGATTGCGGCATCTGCCTAAACTGTTCAGTGCTTGGTGTCATTTGGACATCAAAGACAAGAGCAAAGTGGATAAATTCGCCGCTTGGTGTGACGAGCTCAAAGCTTGGGGAGAACTCCTGAAGGAGACTGTGGAGATCAAAGCATGCGCGGTATGGGATACTGTAAAAGCTGTTAGTAAATCCCACTACCCAAGTGTCGGAGAAATCGTTCCAGGAAATGTCAGACTCGCAATTCAAGCGCTCGCACTTGGTGAGAAAAGAAAACTATTCGATCCGATGAGATGGAAGCTGGCGGAGAATTCCAAGGATCAGAAGCTCAGTCAAGTTTGGTTTGCTGGAAACCACTCGGACGTCGGGGGAGGGAATAAGGACATGACTCTCGCCAATATCACACTCGCCTGGATGATTGGACAACTTACAAATACCATACATTTCAGCCATGAGACGTTGTGGTCTATTTCTACAACTCGCGAGTGGTCGAAGCCTTCGGCTGCTAGTGATGAGAAGGATCCGGATGGAGCGATGAAACATTGTAAAGTTGTGGCTACAGCTCCTATTTCTTCAGACCTATGTAGGTGATTGCTTACCATAATTGTACAATACGCTGACCTTGCTTCTAGTGCGGTCTAGAGATGAGTTGCCATCAAGACTCATGCGAATTGGCGGTTACGGTTCAAGAGATCCAGAGACAGACCACATCCACTACAGCGTCCACATTTTACTCTACCTTGGGATCGCATCGTATGCCAAAGTCACTCGACTCGACGACAAGGGCCTTAGTGAAGCCATACCCAAGAATGACGAGAACAAATTCGAAGCCGAGATTCTTGAAAGATGGGCAAAGCATATTCTGTGTGCTCACATCAATCTCAAGCAAGCTCGTAACATGGCCGAGACCATTACTCCGAAAAACCCATTGTACAGAGAGCGCTTACAAGGAAAGATGCTCGACAATGCATCTTACAATGCAGATATTCCTATTTCAGCCATACTTTCAGCCTTCGGCCGACTCAAGCAAAACGATAAGAGCGACCAATTGGACGAGATCTTCAAGGACTTGAAAGGTCAGAGCCACAGTGCCCACGCGCGGAAAAAGATACCATGGATTCCACAGAAACCAAAGAAAGCGACATTCGAATTTAAGCACCATGATACTGCGAATGCCAGCCCGGAGACGATATCTGAAGCTCTTCTGAAGGTTGAGTACAGCGAATACTCACCAAGGCCCACCCTTGTGCTCAGTAGGACGTTCCCGCTTCTGTTGGGAAGATGTCACGCTTTACCATTAACGGAGCCGCCTTCAGGAGTCGCACGGTACTTTCAATTCGTTACGAAGAGATTCAATAAGGAAGTTCAAGGAACACACCCGTGTGCAAAATGCGCACAAATTTGGGCATCAGAAAATACCATCAACGACTCTGGACCGCCACTGCAGCAAGATAAATCTACGCGTTCGTCTGAATATTCGAGTTGAGGAGATGCCACTTGAATCACTGGAGACAATACAGATCGGACGAAGGAGCGGAGTGGCGCCAGTGGCCTAATAGCAGTGAGTGATAAAGACTGGAAAAGGACTGGAAGGAAGTCCTGGGAGCAAGCTGTCGGAAACAACTACACGTAGTTCGCGAGGTTCAACAGCATGGAAAGAAGACCGACAGTTCTCTTGGTTCGGAACGAGCACATGCGCACTTTAAAAATTGTGACAGTCATTGTATCATATTCCATTAACCAGAAGTAAGCAAGAATTTGTACAAGACTATAGTATAATGCCCATGTCTCATCTTTTGGATGACCAATCACCCAAATTGAGGGACTTGCTTCGCATCAGCGACTGCGGCAGAATAATTCATGCGGTCCTGGGTGTAGAATTCTACGCCAACAGGATAATCTCGAACATTGCGATCATCCACACCTCCGCTCTTGATGCAAACCTGATCGGGCATGATTTCTAGCTCAGTGTACAAGCTAGAGCCACAATCTATTCCCGAGTCAGCATACGACCTTTCAGGCGGGAGACATCATCGGCAATGCAAAGAGCCTTACCGCCACAGAAGAAGTGATTGTTCTTCTTTCCGGAAGCACCAGTGATGTTGTAGTTTTTTGGCGTGCCCTGGGTAACCTTGAAGGCCTTTCTGGGGACGACAATGTTAGAGGTGTATGCTGCACCACTCCATTTCTGGCTATGTGGATGTTGTTAGTCAGGTACTCAACCACCTTGATGGCATCGACTTTACCAATCCACGCAATGACAGAGCGCTGTCACGTCAGGTTCGCCTGTCATCCGCGATTAGTGAGCTGCAGAGACGGGAAGCTAGGGAGGGGTCTTTCGACGAACCCTGGTACTCATAGCGAATTGCGTTACACATGCAGGAACCTGTAGGCATGTTGGCGGTATTTTGATTATCTTCTGTTGCGTTTCTGATGAATTTTTGAGTATTTGAATCTCGACTTCTTGAAAGTGGAGGGCAAGAGACAATAAGTGGGATGTTTATATTTGGTACGTAAAAGCGGGGGAGGGGAACCTAGAGCGGATGTCCCTTCACCCGCCCCCTCAGTCAACCATCGCTCTTGAATACTGGTCTCCGAGGAAAGCTCAAACAGGTACTATGTGTTGATCAAATACATCTTCTGCAAAGTTAATTGGCGGATACTTTCCTAGTGGAGCAAGCTGCAGCTACCCTATCAGCCCGCGTTTCCGTTCTCAGCAATGCCAATGCCAGGAATGGACGAGACAGGAATTGGCTTGAATTGAGAGCGATTCGCACTACAAGAAAGAGATACTTCCCGAGGTGTTTCGTTCACTTGTCCAAAGTAGCTGATTATTTCCGATATCTCGTCTTCTCTTCTATTCTGTACCCAATTGGAAAAACCTTGAGGCTTATGTCTCTCTCCTTTGTAGAGAAGCTTGTGAGCCAAGTTGGATTCTTCAAAAGATTTTCCACGGATACTATGTCTTCCTCACGTCACACGTTATCAATGGCGATGTACGTACGCCAAGAAGGGACGGATATCCTGCAAGACCAAAATGGCGGGGTCACGACACATGTCCCGCTTCAAGGAGGAAGAGGCTATCTGATGGATTCCACTGCGTAGATATTGAGGCATTTGAAGAGCTTCACCTACTGCAACTTGAACCTTTTACGATCTCAGACCCTCCTTGTTTCGAAGACTTCTTGATGCAAAAATTGGGGATATTCTCCTTGAAGCAAAAGGTACATGACAGAACTTCTCGGCAGTCTAATGGTCAAGGACTGCGAGTTAGTTCTGTGCACTGAAAATTCAGCATTTCCAAGCGTAAAGGGTTTCAGAATCGCCATCTCTTCGTACTTAGGCATCCTCAAAGGTCTCAATACCATCCAAGTGGGCCTCGAAGTCTGAAAGTCACGGTCAGCATGTAAGGCTTATCTCGGCGCTCGAATGGGAGCTTGAGAATGATACTCAGGGGGACGAGCGTACCTTTATCGCCAGCGACGCCGAACGTGATAGTGTTCTCGTCACCCAGGTTCAATCTGAGCTCGACGGGTACAGACTTATGCTCGCCAGCACGAGAGTTCATTTCCGAGATGTTGGTTGATACGAGCTGATCGTTGACGAAGATACGTGCCTCGCCAGCTATAATGCAATGAGTTAATGTCGCGGTTCGAATACCCAAGATTCAAAAAAAAAGTCTTACCAGTGGCGTTGTTCACGGTATAGTGTAGCGAAATCCACTGCGGCTTGCCGGTGCCAGTAACGTTTCGAAAGACGACCTGACTCTTCGTGTCGACTACATCAAGTGTTAACACTGGTACCATTCGCACAGGATTCGGCTTACTTCTGTGAACAGAACGTTTGCTAATACAATCGTCGCAGTCCGCGATGGCTGCAGAGATTACTGGTTAGCACGTTTCCGTATTCGGAGAGTGGCTCTACTTACCCGCTCGACCATGAATTGTTGCAGACTCAGCTTCGTATCGTTTCTTAGTAGTAGGCCAAGAGACGACTCCTGTTGTTACATCGACCTTCCACATTGAGTGATACTGCAGATTGACGGTATGTGCACTGGATTAATTAGGTGGATTCTCTTATTCCGAGTTTTTCTAGTCAGAGAACTCACGCCACGTCTACGGCCATTGGAAGCCAAATATAGGTCGAGCTTGGCCCTCCTTTCGAGTCCCAGGAATCGCCCATATAGATATACGTTGTGGCTTTCGTGCCCTTGATGGTGAGCTCATAGGTATTCTGGGAGTTGTATGTATTCTCTGCTTGAGGGGCAATATCGAACGGCCCTTTGAAACTTCCACTGATGCCCTCGCACCAGAACATTTTGTTGGGGTTAGAACGCCATCCTGTCTTGCCGGAGACGATCAAGAAGTACGTGTTGCCGACTTTGAACATTCCTGGAGCTTCGTATGCTCCCGAAGCTCGCCAGATGCTCAGCTACCGATTGAAACCACGGGATATATTGCATGAGCACTTACTGACATAATTCTTCCTGTCCCCCAGGGTTCCATCTGATTTGATCTCGTTGATCTGAACCGTGTTGTGGTCGGCGCTTGTCATAAGATACCACGCAGTGCTGTCTGGATCCTGGAACATTCCCGTGTCGGAATAAGTGTAACTATTTGGAGGTATTTTGACTGCTGCTCCATTCGGCTTGTAGCCTCCCTCCATCTGCGTAGATACTAGAGGTTGGACTAGACGATCTACTTGCCCGTATATCTGTGGCACCATGTTGTCAGTCACTGGTCAAATGTGTGAGGATATAACTCTCTTACCCAGAACGATCCGTTCGGCTTCGCAATCTTGGGTCTCCATAACCATTGGATGGAAGCCTGGGCACCCAACGGAGTCCAGTTCAAAAGATCAGTTGACCTGTACAGGTAAGGTGTTACACCTCGCAATTCAGTTACAGGCTCAGTACATCGAAAAAGTGTTGGACAGGAACTCACTGTTACTGGCAGCTTGGCCAATCCAATAGAAATTTGTTCCTCTCTTGTATATCATACCACCATGGGCATCGATTGTATTTCCACTCGTGTCCTTCCAGACAGCGCCGGGCACAATCCATGATGCCGCAAGCGCACCAAACGCAAAGCTGGATGTGATAAAGATCCTCGAGAACAGCATATTTGAAAGATTTCTTGTGGAGGACAGATTTAGTCTGTTCATGAGTACGAATACCAGCAATGCCTAGGCATATATGTAGACGATTAGCCCAGAATAAATCCTGACTCGCCTTCCCAATCAGCCTGGAACGGCCCAGGTAGCTGCCATAACAGGCAAGATTTTCTTATCATCTGATAACAGACTACCATCGAGAACTACTTCTGGTGTCAGGCTCTTTCGCTGTTCGGTCTTATGAGGGTTTTGCCATGGGTCTTACCACTTTCCATTAAGTACACCTGCATATTGAGGGGTAAGCGCGGGGAACACGGGGGTGTGAGTTCATGATCCACCAACAGGATTCATTACCAGACTGTACGTCGTATTTGGGGTGTGCCGGCACTTTGTCGGTGTTGAAATAGTCCGGCACTTCTCCCGTATCCGAGATATACATGATCATAGTTCGGTTCTCGCCCCGTCCTCCCGTTCCAGTAGACACGGATGTTCGGATCATCCCGAATCCAGGAACGAGCTAGGAAGCTAATATTGGGGCAGTCATAGCACACATTTGCACCTAACGAGTAAGCTGAATGGTAATGAGTTGAACTGAAGTTTCAAAAGTTCGCAAGCTGTTTGGTGATCACCATTAAACCACATCCAAGACCTGACAACTTACGACTGATCCTGATTGCCAGCCCGGGTCAAAACATATGAAATGATGGGCTGTAGAGGTGCCCCAAATGAGATGAAAAAAACTTTGATGAAAAAGATGTGACTTCTGGTCT
This sequence comes from Cadophora malorum, assembly GCA_017365405.1. Lineage (NCBI taxonomy): Eukaryota > Fungi > Ascomycota > Leotiomycetes > Helotiales > Ploettnerulaceae > Cadophora > Cadophora malorum. The sequence continues at coordinate 2,125 of JAFJYH010000134.1, read as the reverse complement.
GGTGATTCAAGAAGCCTTGAATTTGCCAACATCAGGTGAACAGCTTTGTATCGAGTAACTTGAAAGTTGAATGTTGCGTGATGTATACCAGAATGAGTGCAACTTATATCTGTGGACCATTCATTGCACGAGATGATGCTTCGATACTTCGTCACAGAGTGATGGAGAGGTGGTAGCAACAACTTATGTTCTGTTCCTAACGTGATCCCGATAGTACAGCAGACTCGAGCATGTCCGCGACCGTTGAAGCTGTAATGGCGGCATTTGACTGGACTTCTGTTGCTGCCTCGCTTGACCGCCCGAGTAAACACCCGCGACCCCGCCGAATTTCAACAAGCCCGATTCGTCCTTTGGCAAATAAACAAACACATCACCTTACCGACACTTCCAGCAACCAGTCTTCTCCAGACTTCGTGATCTGTCCGTATTATTCGAGAGTATCAATCCAGCACCACAGCATTTCCTCTGACCACCGCAGCCATGCACGCGCAAGGTAAGCAACGGCACGCAAGAAATCCCCCTCTTCAGTATCTTTGCGTAGTCCACACACTAGGATACGCCTGGGCATTACATAAAAATTTCTGATAAGCAATATAAAACTGACGTATGATAGCTAGTAAGAACGCGCCCCAGGCTAAGGGCAAGGGCAACAACGCAAAGGCTGGATCCAAGAAGTCGGGTTCTGGAAACACGTCCTTCCCTACCTCCGCCAGCACCAACGCAAAGGCACGACACAAAGGAAAAGACGGGAACTCGAAGGTCCAGCTAAAGGAGGTAAAGGCCAAGGAGAACGCGAAGGCTCAACAAGCCAAGGCTCAAAAGGGCAGGGTTGGTATCAACAAGCAGACACATCGAGTGTCTTTTACACACGGGCATCCGCTGACGTATATTACCTTTCCAGCAGGGCAAGAACAAGAAGGACAAAAGGAGAAGGTAAAGGACAAGGCCGAGTCGAAGAAGCTCAAGGAGCAACACAAGGCCGACAAGAAAAAGAAGAAGGAGCTCGAGGAGAAGCGCAAGGCAGATCAAAAGAAGCAGAACGAGTTGCAGCAGCAGAAGAAGCGGGAAGCTGATAAGAAGAAGGCGCAAGATCTCGAGAAGAAGGCTGAGGCTTGGAACCAGGGCCAGCTTGAGCAGGGAAAGAAGGTAAACACCACATAGCGTCACACGCTCTCGGGACATGCAGTCTGACCAAGTTCATAGAAGCCACAGCAACAGCCAAAGCAATTCGATCCACTTGCCCTCAAGCCCGTCAACGGCGGCGTCCACAAGCAAAAGAAGACCCGGAAGGAGAGAAAGCAAGAAGCCAGCGCTGCCGCCTCAGCCAACAAGGAGAACGCCACCCCCGAGCCCGAATCCAGCTTGAAGGTAGAAGCCAGCTTCAAGCCAGAGTTCAGCCCCGAGTCCAAGATCGATCTACCCGACTACAGCTCTTCACCTACTATTGAGGAACTCTATTCCATCCCGAAGAAGCATCGTGCCCAATACCAAGCATACTGGGAGGAGCGTAAGAGATTGGCTGTCAATATGAAGGATCTGGTTGAGAAGCTGAAGACACTTTCTGAGCGGGATGCACATCTTGATGCGAGACTGGCTGATATGCGCAAGGGTCGATTTGCTTTCTAGACTGGCATCTGCTGGGTCTTTGGACGAGCTGGTGGTGGCATATCTGTCAGTGTACGAGTATTGATCTGACGTTGCCTTGCTCTTCGGAATTACCAGGGGAGTCAAGGAAGAGATACATTATTGGCATGGCTACGATGAAACGACAAAAATGATATATGTGATAGGGAAGTTGCCTCGATGGTTGCTTCCACCAGGTCATGGTACATCAACTTTGAGCATGGAAGGGCAAGGTTGCTCTGCAAGACTTAGAGAAAGGTAGCTCACCTGCTTTCGAGCAGGAAACACTTTCAAGCATATCCCAGGCCTTTGGTATCATTCGTAAATTGTGAGCTATTCTCTATTCAATAACCATGACCCCAAGGCGCCTTCATCAGTCATCTTTATTATACAAGGACATACATCTTGCACTTTCGTACCAATCTCAAAGCCTACTTTCCTTGCCAGGCACTCCAAGCCCACCACTCATAAACGGTCCTCCTTCACCCTCGCCAAATAGGAC